>PVJI01009316.1:0-66091 GCA_004026765.1 Micronycteris hirsuta
ACGTCAGGCTCCCAAATTATTGTGAGGACCAAAGGAGGGTATGCAGGCAAACAGACAGGTGTATCTAATGCTCCCTTGGTTAAGCTAAAATCCCAAAAGGGGTAGATGTGTCGCTAGACAGATTGAGTAGACTTAGTGATGGAAAATGAAGCAGCTTTATTTTCTATCCACATCTGAACTTAATAGTAAACTGTGATCCACCACATTTACAAGTCAGTGTGGATCTATGCTGTCATATTTGGCTGAAGAGTCTTAACCCAGAGATTTACTTATTTTGTTACATGTCACCAAACAGGAAGTTCAGGATCCCAGCTGGGCAAAGGTCAAACTAATTTGCCAATTACAGGTATCTCAGTCCAATTCAATAATGTTTCTAATCACTTCTAGTTTAAAAATTAGTCCAATCCAGCCCAAAGCCAAGGTGCCAGTTCCTTCTAACAGACTGCACTTGTCACAGTTATAAGTTTCCCCCTGAGACTGCACGTGAGTGCCTGCTTTCTCTCCTCTCCCTGCCCCATAACTGGCACTATTGAGGACAGCAAGGAGAAAGCATGGGCATGGGGGGAACACGGGTGGAGTTTGCTTATGCAGCAGTGGCTCCCATTGTGTTGGCCACTGCCGCTTCTCGATCTGATGCCAGCAACAGATCATCGTTGCCATGGGCATGGATGGCTTGGCGTATATGAATAATAAAGATGAAGCCTTCTATCACCCAACTGCTCTTAGTGTAGGCAAGCATGCTAGCAGCCAGCGTTCACTCCACAAAGACATACCAGATGCCGAGAAGGAAATTTTTGCTTCTCCGCTGGACCCCACCAGAGATAAGCAGAGCACTCCCTCGTACTCACTTAGTGGGGTACATTTCCCAGGGAAGCACAATGATGCCTCCTACTCAACCAACTACTGCATCCTTAACACTGAGGCCGTTGGAAATTTCCAGCCCTCCTACCCGCCCCCAGTTGGGAGGATGTTGTGAAGCTTTGGCTTGTGGGGCTACACGCCTTCACTCTCTCTGAGCTGAAGCACCCCATGCACCAGCTCTTCACTCCTGTATAGCTCGGGACACTTCTGTGAGTTGCCACCCAACAGTAACTCCAGGTGAGAAGTGAACCACACTCCTTCAAAACCTCCCATGCTACATGCTGAACTAAACATTCCCGCTGGTTTTAGAGAGGGAAATATGATGAACAGCCCTCCCAAGCGGAGGAAGAGAGGCTTTCTTTTCCATAGGCAGCCATCAGTCAGAGCAGTCCACTTGGGAAGGAGGGGCCACACAGGGCCTGTGCTGGGATCCTGGGGTGCTGTGTGGACTCCAACTGGCTTCCCTGATGTTTGGGATCCTGCCCCAGTATCTCCAGACTTCCTGACAGCAGGTCCTGCAGACAGTCTACTACTGTCGATAGTGGGCACCAGTGAGTCTCCCCCATTAGCCAAGATGGCGGCACCAAATGCACCTAAAGTTAGAAAGATGAATGGACAGAGAAAAAACGCTTCCCCTCTCTATTCCTATAAGAACTATAGGCTTGAGCAGGAAGGGGAGATGGCCTATGAGACAGGAGTCCACCATTCTCCCAGATCACATGGCACCAGCACCTGCCTCATGAGTCTGGCTCTCACTGGGGCAGGCAGCAGGTAGCAAAGAGGAATCAGGAAGGGCATCTTAGTGTTGTTCTATATCACCATGTGATACCCTTAATATCAGGAGTTAGAAACATGTTCGAACATGTCTTAACATGTCAAGAGAGAAATTCCACCCTGTTTATTTTCAAGGAAGGATAAGGATGAAGTGGAACGTTGGAAGGCCCTGCCCTGAATTTTTGCAAAGGCAAAGACAGACGAACCTTGCAAGGACCAGCTGATGACACCCTTTCCCAGCACCCTACATGCATGTAGCAGACAAAGGCCTCCTTCCATGGGCCCTAGATTCTCATGTTATGGCTTACAAACCTCCAGAACCTGAACATGTATAAAGGATTCTAATCTTAGCGCTCAAAAGTGCCTGAAAGCTCATCGTGGTTCAAATGCCTTATTTTAAAATGGAGTTGGAGCTCTGAGAATAAAGCAATAAAGAAAGCATTCTCTCAGACTGAGAGCTGTGCTACGCTGGAGAAAAGAGTTGTCTTTTTTTCAGTGCTGGGATAGGTGCAACACAAAGGAGCCACATGGAGTAACCTGGAAAGTGGTCTCCACCACTTTGGCAGGGTCAGACAGGAAAAGCGGAGTTGAGAAAACATGCACCTCACTCAGCTGCCGTGTTGAATGAACATGGCTCCAAGGAAGCGTGCACGCTCCTAGGCTTCTCATTTTGCCATAGAGGTTCTCATCCACAAAGCCATCTAAGGAGCTAAGTGTGAGGTGCCGGCTGTGCCGTGAGCTCACTAATTAAAACATATTAACAGCACCGAGCCCTATTACCCTTTCAAAGGGGACAGAGCCGAGCCAGGCCTCCAGCAGCAAAGAAGATAATTAAGTAAAACTGTTTCTCACAGATAAATAATGGATATGACAACAGATGTCCCTCTTTTCTGGGCAGGTGGGGACAACAAAGGAAGAATATCCTTGTTTCCCAAATGAATGCAAAAGAGGTGCAGGCTGAAGATTAGCCCTCATTTGAACACCAGAGCAGAGAACAGACTTGGCCTCTGTGCCCCAGTATGAAGCAAAAATCAATGTTTCTATACATGTCACTTCTTTCATTATGTACTTGCACTTTGCCTTTCAAAAGAAGCTAATACAAATTCAATACATGTCCACATTCCAAACATAATGCTGTTGCCTTGCCAGCCACGTGGAGCTCCCACCACAAACTCGAAGCATCTCTAACAGACCCATGGACACAAGATGCTGAAGAAAGCAACCTTCCTGGGATCCTGGTGCCTGCCTGCTCCATCACCTGCCATTTTTCTTGTTCAGCTGCAGCGGGTCAGAGATAACAACAATCACCCAACACGTTTTTTCCTAACACACATTGTCGAGGTCGTGTGCTGATCACTATTGGAGGCACATCATCGGCTACACACCTAATTACAGATAGCGCATTCTTACCGTGAAAGCCACCACGGGACCTATTAAGGGAAGAGGAAGCCCTGAAACAGCTGTGCACGGAAGTCTAAGCACTAGGAAAAATGAGGCCATTTTAAATGTTTTCCTTCAATGGGTGAATATTAGACTATGAGAGAAAATGGCTAACCTTGGGAAAAGAAATCCTAAACGGCAAGCGGTAGGAAGGAGAGCTATGATTCCTCTCTGCAATAGCCCGCAGCTACCAGTAATGAGCTCTCCGAGGCAGCTTCCTAATTCTTCCCAGGAGTGGGGCCAGCTTCCTAATTCTTCCCAGGAGTGGGGCCATTGCACGTGTGTGCATTTTTAAGGGCTGAGTGCAGGTACCCACTATGACAAATTTCAGCTCTGCCTATGCTCTACAATGTTAGCAAGGGTTTATGCAATGTGATCACCAAAAGCCAATTACCTTTTATCCTATGGGCCCACAGTGAGGCAGCTTATAAAAGAAGCTCAAAACATGTACGCTGCACAGATAAACCAAAAAAGGGCAGGCAGTGGGGGAGAAGCGTTCCAGTTGCCTTTGTTTGTTTACTATAAGCATCATGGCACACAATGCTTTGATAAAAATGAGAGAGACTGATTTACTACATTATTTAAAGTCTATAGTTTCTAAATAACGTGAGAAAGAAACTACCCAGGAAGCCTTCTAGATTGGCAAAAGGTCCATGTTGAGAGAAGCGAATGGCACATGTGCTGGACCGTGGTGATAGATTTCACCCCAGGGCAAAACACACAGCTTTTCCTGGTGTTGGGGGAACAGGGTGATGAAACCACAACACAGGGTCCCGAGGTCAAAGCTGAGTGAAAGTTCTTAGGAATGCTACTTAATTAAAATATAAAGTAGCAGCTCAATAAAAATCCCAGCCATGTTTGTAATTGAAATTGTTCAGGGAACTCACACTTATATGGGCAGCTGACCTTCCAAAATGGTGCCAAACTAATTCAGTGGGGAAAAAAGAGTCCTTTTCGTAAATGGTGCTGAAACAACAAACAATCCACATGGAAAAATAAACAGACCTCCACCCATCCCATCACACCTATGCAAAAACGTCAATTCGAGATGGATCATAGAACTAAATGTTAAAGTTAAAACTATAAAACTTTTAGAAGAAAACAGGAGCGTATCTTCATGACAAGGGTAGGTAAAGATTTTTTTGGCAGGATACAGAAAGAATGAAGCAATTAGAAAAAGAGGTAAATTAGACCTCATTAAAATTTAAAGTTCCTGCCAACAAAAGATAACATTAAGAAAGAAGAGTAGACAAATTGGGAGAAAATACTCTGAAAACATACTTCTGGCAAAGAATTCACATTCGGAATATATAAAGCCCTCCTACAGGTCAATAAGAAAAGAAAAACAACCAAATTTAAAGTCAGCACAAGATTTCTACAGAAACTTCCTAAAGAAGGATATACAAATGACCAATATACACATTTAAAAAAATGCTTTCATCATGGGCCAGCAGGGAATTGCAATTAAAATCACAATGAGGTACTACTATATATCCATTACAACAGCTACAACTCGGCAGATGGAAAACTCAGAATGCTGACAAGGATGTAAAGCAACTGGAACACTCGTATCTTGCAGATAGAAGTGAAAATGGTACAACCACTTCGGAACAAGTGTTTGGCAGTTTCTCATACAGTTAAATAAATACCTACCCAAAGATCCGGCCATTCTACTCCTAAGATCCACAAAGAAGACTTGTACAAAAACGTTCATAGCCACATTCTTTATTCATAATAGCTGAAAACTGGAACCAGCTCAAACGTCTATCAACAGAAGAATGGATAAATGAATTCTGGCACAATTACACAGGGGAATACTGCTCAGCAACAAAAGAAAGAACCCGCTGACATGTGTCGCAATGTAGATGACTCTCAAAACCATGATGCTCAGCGAAGGAAGCCGACACACACAGAGAGTTATTACTATAAAGTTCCATTTATTTAATGTTCCAGAACTGGCAAAACTATGTTTAAATGAGTCAGAAAAGCTGTTGCCTCTTGGCAGTAGGGTTGGAGATGGGTTTAATTGGGAAGGAATACAAGAGGTTTTTAAATGATGGAAATCTCCTCTGTCTTCATAAAGATATGTGCCACACCGATATGTATTTGTCACACCTCCAAATAAACTCTTGGGATTTGTGTGCGTGATTGTATGTACACTGCACCCAAAGAATAAACACAAATTGAACTCTAGTGAGTCAATTTGCTTTTTGGAGTGGTAAGGGCTAGTCATTTGGAAACTACCTTCTGTTTGTGTTCTAGACTTCCATGAATGAATATAATGTATGAGGGGGACCCAAAAACCCCCAGAATTTATTTATAAAAAAATCGTGTATTTATTATCACATGTTGAAACTTCAGTTACCTCTAAAGTACTCCCCCTTTGATGCAATACAAATCAAGACGGTTTTTTCCACTGCTCTGAAGAGTTACTGAACTCATTGATTTTGATGCCTTTTAGTGTGTCTGCTGTTTTTGTTTCACCTCTTCCACATCAGCAAAACTCTTCCCTTTGAGGACTTTTCAACCAGGGAAACAACAACAACAAAGTCACTCAGGGTGAAATCAGGTGAACAGAAAGGGTGGGGCACAGGGGTCACATCGTTTTTAGTCAAAAACAGCTGAATACTCAGTGCCGTGTGGGCAGGTGCGCTCATAAATCACCCATCATGAAATGGGCAAACACATTGAAAGAGTCTTCAAGAAATTCACTGAAGCTAAATGCAGCCTCTCACAACAACACCAGCTGGTATGCTGATGCAGATGGGTTCCTAGAACACTTACCTGGCAGAGGAAGCCTGTACTATACAAGGGAGCTGCCCTCCAGAAGATAATTCTGGTTTTTGGGTAAGTAACCCCTTATAGGTTACTAACTATTGGAGAAGGGAGTTACAAATATAGAAAGGAGAAACATATGAATGTATCCGGTGTCATTTGATTGGAATTGAAATCACCAGAATAAACTCATAGTTTTTAATATCAACAGACAGGTACAGAATTTAGTGAGATACATATCTGTATATGTACATACATACACACACACAAGCACACCTTTCTAGCTTTGTCTAAGAAGACTTAGGAAAAATGACACCCAGTAGAACAAACATGCTTGGCTCCAAGGCCTCAGTTTCCAAACACTACCCTCCATTGAAGAAATCAGGGCTCCTTGCAGAAAGGGTTAATTGAGAGCCGAAGCAGAAAAAGTACACAGTAAGCATAGAACATCCTGTGCTAGAAAGTAAGGAAATGTTCAAAAAAATAAGTGAAATGAGTCAAAGTGACACAGTAGCTAGCTTGAAGGGGCTTTGACTGGCTGAATATGGGCCAATTTGTACATCAAAATAAATAACCAAAATTATGGACAAAAATAAGAATCCACCAGTCCATACTGACATAAATAAATAATTAAGAAGGGAAAGGTGTTCTTTTCAGCAGAAGATCAACTAATAAGCCTAGAAAGACTACTGATGGTTGCTAAAACTGGTCAGTAAAAGTTTGATGGGGATGAGAATATTTATACAGTCTACGTGTATCACCCACCAATTTCTAATTTGTCATGTAGGGAAAACAGTAATTTTACAGTGGAACATCCTAGCAGAAGTTAAGGAAATGATCAAAGTTTTCACCGATACTGGACAAACTGGTATCACATGCCTCCTGATAGAATGTACACTGGAAGGAACACAACATATGTGTTATTTGGGTCAAAAACCTCAATCATGAAGGAACATCCCACAACCCCAATTTAAGGGACATTCTACAAAATAACAGTTCTGCACTCTTGTCAAAATTAAGAAAGACAAGACTGAGGAACTGTCCCAAAGTTAAGAAAGCTAATGAGACAAGACAAGAAAATTCCATGGGATCCCAGACTATTTATTGGACGAGGAGGAAGACAGCTATAATGGTCCCTGCTGGCACAACTGATGAAATTGAATATGAAGTGTAGATTAGATAGGAATAAAGTAGCAATGCAAAATACCCTGGTGTTGATTCATGTGCTGTGGTTGTGTCAGAGAATAACCTTGTTCTTAGGAAAGGGACACAATGTCTCCAAATGGTTCAAACACACTCACATGCACACACAGAGTGCCTAAGTCAATTGGAGCAAAACAAACAATTAATGAATCCAGGTAAAGGGGACACAGGAATTCCTTGTACAATGCTTACAACTTTTCTGTAAGTTTAAAATAATTTTTAAAAAATAATTCAGAAAAACATGCATAAGCCATAGAATAGTTATTTTTTTAAGATTTTATTTATTTATTTTTAGAGAGAGGAGAAGGGAGGGAGAAAGAGCAATGTATGGTTGCCTCTCACATGGCCCTCACTGGGGACCTGGCCTGCAACCCAAGTATGTGCCCCGACTGGGAATCGAACCGGGACCTTTTGGTTCCCAGCCTGCGCTCAATCCACTGAGCTACACCAGCCAGGCTAGAATAGCTTTTTAGTAAGTGGAAAACAAACAGTACACAAGTAGTAGTACACTGAATTCAGGATGCTTGGGAGGAAAGAGAACAGGGCTGAAGTTACTGATTGACAAAACAAAAAATATTTGCATCTCCAATTTTTGTTAAGCATTGGTGGGTAAAAAAGAGAGACCTATAAGACATGAGGATTTATTTTCATCATAGGCTAGGTAAGGCATGAGCTCAGCTAATCAGCATGCAAGATGAAGTGCGATCATTCTGCAATAAAGGTTCAAGTTGAACGGGTAAGTGGAGAGAGCACTGACCTCTGCCTGGCCAAGCCCAGGGTGGCTGCATGGAGGAAACAGACTTAATCCACGAGCAGGATTCAACAAACAGAACAGAAGCAGGGAATGAAGCGAGAAGGTGTTCCACACAGCGGGAACATTATGGGAAAACGCACTGAGGAGCAAACTTTGGGATTTACTGAACCAATTGTGAGGAGACAGTTTAGCTTGGGAGTAGAAAGTATGAGAAGGAGCAATAGGAGAAAAGACTAGAAACATCACTTGAGGACAGATTAAGTGGGAGCCTTGAATGCCAGGGGTGTATGAATTTGATTTTGACTCAGTAGAGTGCCCCTTTGCTTTGGAGCAAGGAAGGGTGGGAAAGGAATGACTATTTCATGAAGGAAGTCAGGAAGGAGCCTAATCCAACCATCCAGGAAAGTGGAAATAAGGGTCTACACCAAGAGGAAGCAGAAAAAAACTGGTGATACTAATCCCTTTCTCTGGTCTTCCCACTCCTAGCCATAAAAAGGGTCAAGGTAAGCATTGGTTGTCAAGCGAGGTAATAAGCATGAAATGTGATAATAAAGCATTTTATAAATTCATCCTGAAAGCAGTCTATTAACTCTGCACACTAGAAAGAAGATATGTGTACAGATTTATTAGCTCTTCTGTTTTACTCCAATAAACCTAGGAACGCTTTAAAGAACACCCTTTAAAATCTCAGTGTAAAAAACTCTTTTATAAACATTACCTGTGAAGCTTCTTTCCAGGTAAGTTCATTTTAAAAAGAAAAACAAAGCCCATATTCAAAGCCCTTCATTTCTCTGAAAGTCTTTCTTTCCAGACTCAGAAATGAAATCTGTGCCTGTAGCTATTGTCAAACCTCACAGTAAAGTTTACATTAAATATTTCCTATAATCATCACTCTACAACTACTTTCATTTCTTATAAACAAATACACCTTGCCAAGACGGAGAGAACCTACACCTACTCCAATGTAGGGAGCAGGAACATATTATTGGAAGCACTATCTATGTTTTTCATCTGTGTTCATATTAACATAGAACCAAAATAATAGGCTTTATGGGGGAAGCTAAGAATACTTTTGTTTGGGAAAAGCTAAACAACATATTACTATTATATATTTTTATTAAAGGCCACCAAGAACTTTTTATTCTTGAATTCCCTAAGAATTTCTCCAGTTTGGGGGAAATGACAGAAAACATAAACCTCAGGGTGGAAAAGAAAAATGCCTCATTTTGTTATTGTCTTTGCCATATCTCCAGGGATAATACTACCACACAATACACACAACTCATAGACAGGTGCTATTAGAGTTTATAAACGTACAGCCAGTGAAAACTCTATGTAAGGCACTACCTAAAAACTCTTAATAGTTGTCAAACACAAGACAGCGTAAAGATTTGTATAGATTCCATTAATCTTATTACCTTCCATAATTTAGTCCCCACGGCATCCAACCAGTGATTATGGATTGCCTATCTTTACTTCTCTTAAGTTCTGGGCATAAAACTAGTAGAGAAGCTAGGCAATAGCAGACAAGAGCACAGACTTTGCACACCACTGGTCCAGGCAGACTCCCCACCCTGCCATTTGCCAGTTGTGCATCATTATACAAGTTCCATGGCCTCTCAGAATGTTCCCTCATTTGTGACAACAAAAATTAAAAGTGGCAATAGCCCTGACCAGTATGGCTCAATTGGTTGGATGTCATCTGCAAACTGAAAGGTCACCAGTTCGATTCCTATTCAGGGCACACGCCTGGATTGAGTGCCTGGTCCCCTGTTGGGGCACACACAAATATATCAATGTTTCTCTCCCTCTCTTTCTCCCTCCCTTCCCCTCTCTCTAAAAAAACAAAAGTGGTAATAAAAATGAGTATTTCTAGTAAAATAAGTAATAGCATTTGGATTTAATACTTGAGCGGATATAAAATGTCTGAAAGATTAAATTAGATAAAGTACATAAGACACTCCATAAGGAGTCTTTGCATGGCTGTGCAGTTTGAACACCACATAAACATACCCACCTGAGGAAGATGAGTAAGGTCTTAAAATCCAGCCTACACTGCACTGAGGAAGTCATGTGCCCTGATGGAAGCTATGCCCATACAGAAGTTACCTCCCCCTCTTTTTAATTCACACAAAGGCACAGTATTGGTTAGCTGCAGTTCTGAATATGCAATTAGTTATTATTCTTAAACATGATAAAGCAATGGATAGGACCAACAGAACTCAAAACCATTAATCTTCAAGAGTATCTTCTAGTATATAACTATAATGTTTTAATAATGGAAGGAATAAACCTAAACTTTGTAACTTAACAGAGGAAGTAACAAAAAATTGAGGGAATATTCCCGGGTGAGGGTTAAGGTGCAGTGGTGGCAAGGGTACACTATAGTAAAATTAGGCTATTAAATCAAAGAAAGAAAACTGGCAAAACACAACATTTTTTAAGTCACCCATTTTGGTAAAATGGGGATATCTGTGATAGTGTCAACAATAAAAATAAATATACAATAAAAAATAAAATAAAATAATAAAAGTCTCCCATTTCTTTAACAGAAAATAAAAGCCAGAAAAATCCACGTGAGGTAAAGGACTGAGTCAGACCTCAGTGCTAGCTGAATACAGCACGGTGCATTCTTGCTGAGTCTAACTTGGTAACTCTTCTAACTGGGTGACAATTTCAAAGAACACTAACTCTGAATAGAGAAAAAGAATGCAATCAAGCACATAGGCTGAGCAGCTGTGATGAAGAAATTAAATTATCAATTATTTTATGCCGAGTCACTTGTTTGCTTAATAATATTAACCAAATCTACATCCAATCCCATGAAGCAAGTGGAAATCCAAAGAATACATAAATGCTTGGCAAAATGTTCAGAAGAAATGCTAGAAGTCAAAGTAGCTCATGGAGGAAAAACTCACAAAGAGCACTGTGACTATCACTAAACTGACATTATTTCTGAGCCAGAATGTACTGTTTCTCTCTACAGTAAGTAAACAAGCCTCTTTTTTACCGCGAACATTTCTTTCATACATCGCATGGTACCAAACATTAAATTCACCAGCAAAAATGAGTGATTTATTCCCATTGCTGTATAAAATTATATTTTTACATGCTCAATTATTAGCTGTTAAAAGAGTATATATTATAGTAGGTATACTATATTAGATATAGACTCAATTGTGATAGACACTATATTAAAATTAGATATACTGTCTATAATTTTGCATTGTCCACAGTTACATGAGTAAAGTGTAGCTTTTATAATAAAGGCTTTACAAATTTAAAAATATCACCACAAAACAAGTATGCAAATAGTCAGTGTGCTTCATACAATACCAAGCTAAATAATAAAGGACAGAACATTTCCTGAACTGAATCCACCTCTGCATATCTGAGAACAGCACCCGGCCTTTTAAAATGCCTGAGACTGCTGAACACTCTGGTAATACTCAGTCCTTATTGACTGACAGAAACAAATTTCAAAATAACTCATACTTCAGCAAGGGTAGCTGATATTTATTTTAAATGCCTTTTAGCAAATTCTCAAAACATTTTTTCAATTTCAGCGAGTTCTCAAAATTGCCAATTGGCCTAACTTCGTCACATAAAAAAATAGTGCCTCATACTATCCAGCTTTTACTAATTCAGTATCGTGGGAGCTTTTACAAAGGTGCACAGCAATGACCGCCAACAAGGAGTGTGGTCTGAGGGCCACTGGGAAGCTGACCACTGAATAAGCATATCATGTTTCTTATCTTCCATCCAACAGGATAACATTGCAGATACACTCAAAGGAAGGAAAGATCAGAGAGCAAAATAATAAAGAGGGTCTACATATTTTAAACATCAAGTATAACCCCTGTGCCAGTTATATGCTATTCAACAGAAATATAATATAAACTATATAAACTATAAATGTGAGTCACATGTGTAATTATTTTAAGTTTTCTAGTAGCCATGTTAAAAATAAAAAGAAACAGGTAAAATTAATTAGAATAATATTATTTTAGCCAAATAGTACTTAAACATATAATAACATAAAATATTAATGGGGAACTACATGCTTTCATTTATACTAAATTGTCTAAATCCATCACAGCTCAGTTTGGATTAGTTACAGTTCAAGTCGTCAATAGCCACTTGACTCATGGCCACGGAATTAAACAGTATAGATCTACACTTTCTGTATGCCATCAGCAAGTTTTTATTCAAATATATCATTTTTATCCTCCCTAGTGATCATTTTTTCATGTAAAATCTGCCTAACACTCTGAACAGACATTGCAACAAAAATGCGATAGGAGCTAAGTCTAACGTAAGCAGTAATTAAAAGAACATTCCAACTGGAATGAACAAAGTGCAATGGAAGTCATGCCTGCAATGGGTCCTTTGGGAGAAGGTAGCTTTAAATCTGCACCTGTTACTAGGTGACAGAAAGAAAGTTTGCACGGCCTGCCCTGCTGACCAACAAGTCTGATTTCTACCACAATTTATATACAGCCTAGAAGGGAAACAAGTGTTGCAAAGGTAATATACTAAAGTCCCTCTCTCATTCTCACACTAAATTTGATTGAGTTTAACTCATATCTAAAAACCATTCTTTATCATTCAGTGAGCACGCTTTTCTGCTTTCTCCTAAAATCTCCAGGTTTTTCCCTGGTTATAGGAGATGGCAGATTAAGAGCAGCAAGACCAGGAAGGAGGGGTCTAGATGCCTGAATTTGAGTCACCCATCATGCATGTGCCCAGCTGAAGTCAAACAAAATGACATTGTGCCTTCTTGTTTCAGCTCTCATACCAGGAACAATTGTCCTTTTCACATGTTTAGTGCCCAACTTTTGCTTTAAGAGAGATTTCAGCCTTTGGCAGGCCAGTATACTGCTCAGGTGCTATCTAGTTCCTAGAAGGCTGTATTAGAAAATACATGTGTTAGCTAAGGTTCCTTCAAGTGTGAGTTGTCGTGCTATTGGCCATGTTCAATATGAATAAGTTAATAGTATATATATATTTTTTTTTTTTTTTAAGATTTTATTTATTTTCAGAGAGAAGGGAAGGAAGGGAGAAAGAGGAGAGAAACATCAATGGGTGGTTGCCTCTCACGTGCCCCAACTGGGGACCTGGCCTGCAACCATGGCATGTGCCCTGTCCAGGAATCAAACCAGTGACCTTTGGGTTCACAGGCCTGCACTCAATCCACCAAGCTACACCAGCCAGGGCAGTTAGCAGTATATGTTAAATGAGATGTCTTTAAATAGAAACACACATACATAATGTTTTGATAGGTTGATGAAAAAGTTGTGGTTAAAGGCTCTTATATTTCCCATACAAGAAAAGGTTCAGTATTCACTAATTCAATTTCCACTGCAACTTTACAAAAACTACCATGATTAATGAGAATTAACTACAGATGGTTAAAAGCTTTGATGCTTAAATAAATAACATTTCCAGAAAAGTATCTAATAATTCTGGATTTGGTTAAGATGTAGCTATAATAAGAAGCTAAAGGTAATGGGTGAACACAGGCTTATTACCAGAATTTCAAGCACACCAATGTCATATATAGCTACTATATTCATAAATAATCACAATGTGATTCACAAATAATGTGAGGGTTAAAAAAATAACAGAAAAAAAAACATTTTTGCTGCATGAAATGAAGCAAATAAGGGTGTATGTTTTAAAATTTAAATGTTGATTTATACAAGTCAACCATTTACTACAGGAAATTAGCTAACTCTTTTTCTTACCCACTGCAATGATGTCTCTTAGCTCCAATAATGCAAAACTGTATTTAATGAGAAAACACTAAAACAAACAGCAGATAAACTAAGCATTCCTTGATTCACTTCAGGAAGTACAGTCATCCCTCACTTTATCGCAGTTCATTTATTGTGGCTTCACTGTATCGAGGGTTTTTAAAAAACAATATATCTAATTCTGTATCACGGAGTTTTCACTATATCACGGGATCAAAATTACATAGGTTTAAGAGTGTAGAAAGTGTTTAAGAGCACATGAAGCATTTATAAGAGTATGGGAAAGGTTTATAGAAGCGTGGGAAAAGTTTATAAAGCCTTAAGATATATATAAATAATAAATATAAAGCCACTAATTCGCAGATTTTCACCTATCGCGGGGGTCTCTGGAACGTCACTCCCGCGATAGGTGAGGGATCACTGTAACTGCTATGCAAGGAAACTTTTGAAGGTGATGGTTATACCTTGACTATAATAATGGTTCAACAAATACATGTATATGTCCAAACTCATCAAATTGTACATATTAAACACATGCAGGTTTTTGTATATCAATTATATCTCAATAAATCTGTTAAAAGAAAAGAGAAGTGGTGCACTGCAGAAGAAAAGTAACTGCTGTGACTATAAATTAATAACATACTAATAAGTATATTCATGCATGTTAACAGAATGACAGATTTCTGTTACAAGGAAATAACCATGCAGTATACTGTAAAATCTATTTTTATATCTTTATAAATATTTTTGTAACATGCAAAATGTCTTTTAGACTTTAATCTTTTATCAAACCTTCTTATCAATATTCTCTACCAAAATCTAGAACCACAAATAAAACTGACAAATTGGATGTGAACTGCAACACTTTATCTAAAGACCATTGGACACAAATAGATTATCAGCTTTAGAAGTTATATGACACCAATTCTAATCCCTGTTCTTTCCTACTCTCTGCCTGAAGTCTTTTCAACAAGCCAAAAATTTAATTCCTCACTAACAAAAATTATAAAAACTATTGAAAGGCCTCCTGTTTCAAATCCTTCAAAATGAAAAATTTTTTACCTCTATATTTCTTGTTTCATATTGAGCTCTTTACACAAGAGGTTTTCTTGAAATGGGTTGTCAGTCCATGAGCCCGCTTTAGCCAGTCTCTTAATAAGCTCTGAAAATAACAACAGCAATTTCCTCTCCAAGCAACAAAGGTCCCTCTGAAGGAGTGATTACCTTCACACTCTCAACTCTCTCCTAAATTAATAGTGTGCCCTTTTCTGTGCTTAATGATTCATTGTGAAACTGAAACCTCAGACCAAACAAATCCATACCCACAAAAGCAAACAGGTAGAAAATTCTTTCTTAACCTCAAGAGGTAGAGAGACTCGTCATTTCTTAAAGACTTTTGAGACAATGAAATTGTTCTGTATTTTAGAGTTTATATGTATAGAAATATCTTAACCTCAAACTGTCTTTTTTTCAGAATGAGATTATTCTTCACTGATAAAATTATAAAATTCTAGGTTAGAAAGTTTTAAAATTTGCAGGGAAGGAGACACAAGTTAGTAAGAAATTATAAAAATCAGGGCAATGTCCAAATAACATGCCATCAATGTTCCCATTGCTTTTGTCAACTATATAAGAATTGACCCTATTTAAGTATTTGCCACACCAGATTATATGACTAGCCTGAGACAACGAACTTTATCTTCTCTCTATCCCCATAATCTTGACCAGCAACTGCACGAGGTGGACTCACAATGTCCATGGAAAAGGAGAGGTAGAAGTCGATAAATAAATGAGTAATCATCTGCAAACAGTAACACCAATGGAAAAACAATTTCCTGTCAAAAGACAGAGACCAGATATAGTTAGAAGAATGGAAACACTCATTCCAAAAACTTGCCCTCAAAAAAAAAAATCAACTTCCCAAAATAATAGAAACCAAATTTTCTAGAATTTCTATACTACTAACACTCTCACATTTATTTCTCACAGTTGGGAAAATAAATTAGAGTGGAAGATGAATTGCCACAGAGAAAAATAGAAAGATAAGCAATGTCTTTACACCAAAGAGAAATCTTTATTTGACTTCATGTGTTAAATTTAAAAAGATACCCAATCTATGGCAATCTCATTTCTCAAAAAAAAAAAAACCTTATAAGATTCAGCAATTGGATACATTCCATTTTGGGGAATTTTCCTTAAAAAAAATCTAAAGATAAATATCTAAATACACAAAAGATATAGCTACAACAATGTTTATTATATAACTAATAACAAGAACTAGTAACATTCTAAATGATCAACAATGAAGAATCACTAATATATAGTTTGATACACCCACACAGTGGAATTCTGTACACTTATTTCAAACTGTACATATCTACCCCTCACATGGCAAGATGCTCATTATATGAATAGTATAACAATTCCATTTTCATAAAATGTGTAAATGACTACACATATATATGAAAGGGAACTGAATGGGTATATACAAAAATATTGAATAATTATCTTGGCATGTTGGCTTACTGATATTTCCTGATTTCCTTTATAATAAACATGTATTATATATGTACAAAGAAAAAAGAAAGAGACATCATTCAGAAATAAAATACAAAAGCAAGCAAATAAAGACTAAATGACTTGCCATTAACATCCTCAGCTTGAAGTAAACAGATGTTCCATTTGTACCACCAGAAAAGTCACTTCCAATTTTCACAGTTAATGCAAGAAAAAAATGCTAGATGCTTACTTAGGTTAGCATTGATGTAATTTGTTTCCCTAAGATACAAGAATATTTTGCCCATGTATAATAAAGACGAATAAATAAGACTGTCTAGGAGATAAGGTATTCTAGTTCAATGATTTTCAAAGGGTAAGACAATTTTTGCCCAAAATGAACCAGTTCAATTTCCTGTATAGATAAATAGAGTATGATGAACAAAATTCAATCTTTCTTTGATGAATGAGGATCTGAGTGCCTCAAGAGTCAATGCAATTTATAAGGCTCTGGACACAGAGAGACTCTGAAAAGAAGACGAAGTGAATGTGCTCTGACTCTAGCACATGCCATGGAAATGCGGTCCCTGAAGAAAGGCTAGCTGTGCCCTTGTTTTCTAGCGACCTACGTCTGTCTCCAGAGAACAACACAGAAGCTCCTCGGCTGATGGCTGATGAAGCCTTCAGTTTAGTGCAGTTTTTTCTGTCATTGAAGGAAATTCTTATGCAGCAAAATAAACACTGAGACAAGCAGCATTTGTGAACAATATGTGTGTTTTAAACCACATTCAAATAAGGCAATATAGGAGTTTTGCTCATTATCAAACACATATACCAATCATTTAAGGGTTATTTAGAAAAACATGAGCAAAGGCAGAAACTGGAAAAAGCAAGGCATGGTAAATTTCACTATATAAAGTTTTATAAGTCCCCTGTGACCAAAATAGCATAGACAAAATTAGAAGATAAATAGCAAACTAGGAAAATAGTTTTACAACAGACTGTCGAGATATATTTTCATTATATATATTTAATTCTAATTATTAAGAAAAAAACTCATTAAAGGTCTTGAAGCAAGCATTCACAAAGGGGAAAAACAGACATGTGGTAAAATATTTCATCTGAATAAAAATCAAAAACATAAATAGATATATTTTATTAAAATAATAATGGTTATGAATTTTTCAAATGAGTAAGTAAAAAAGGAAACACACTCAAATATTGCTGGTAGGAATGTAAATCAGCCTAATGTTTCTGGAGGGAATTTGACAGAGTGCAACAAAAGCCTTAAAAGTATATATTCTGACAAAACAGTCCCTTTCCTAGGATTTTATCCTTAGAAAATAACTATGTGGTGTTTTATATAAAGGAATATTCATTGTAGTATTACTTAAAGTAGGGGTCAAAAGCTAAACTTTTCTCAAGAGAACATGGTATAATAAATTCTGTTTAAGAAACAGCATGATGTACCAGGATACTTATAGATATCGGAAAATATTTTTAAATGTTAGATGGTAAATAATTCCATAATACAGAGTGCACATGATCCCAAATTTTTTCTTCTAAGAGTGTATGTTTTTTGTTCACAGCTGTGTTTCACACGCATACAACACAGACACACAGACACACATGTACATATATAGCTTAAATATACTGAACAGGCCTATACCAAAATGTAAATTAGATTACTAATGGTAGCAGAACAGATTACTCTGGGGAGTATAAACATCTTTACAATGTTGAGCCTTTCCAGCTAAGAGGATAGCATAACTCTATTCAGGAATAATTCTTATAATGCATCCCTCTGGGGCACCTTCCAAATGAGAAAACAAGGTCTCGGCAGGTGAAGAAAAGCCATAGGTCATGAATAAACTAAGGAGGATTAAAACGAAAAGAAAATTTTACCCAGACCTCATGTCACTAACATACGAGTTTTTTCCTACAGAAAGAAAAATTCTAGGCTGTCATGGATGTAATTTACCACTAACTTTGAGTCCTTCTTATTATAGATAATCCTTGAACCCAAAGCAGAATTATAAAGGGCCAAGACATTCTAAGACCCCAAAACTTTGTCTTGAGGAATATTAAGTATATTACACTAAATATCTAAACTCAGTGACTTAAGTGACTCAATGAAATTATAAACCAGACACCTCTGGGTGAAAAATGTAAGCATGTATGTGTATGTAACAGAAGTACCACAGGCCAGATTCACCAGGCCTTCTTTTTGGCTATTTGTAAGCAATGCTTATTTTCTAGAAACTATCAACATACATGTCTGCCTAATATGAACATACTGGACATGAAAAATTCCACATTCAGTCAAAAATATCCAAAAAGAAGTAAAAACATAACACATTTCCCTAAAAATATAAAACTAGAAAAAGTCATAAATGTTGATCTTGGGAAAGACTTTATAGATTATCTAAACCAATCTCTTTCTTTTCCAAATAAGAAGATAGGAGTCCAAGAAAGCAAGTTACCCAAGATCACACAGCCAATTAATCACAAGAAAAGTCCCACAGCTGGGTCTCTGGACTCTCTCGTCAATGCCCATCCCACCCTACTCCAGTACATACATATCCAATTGAACATTATCTCTCTATCAATTTATTCACTCCTCCAAGCTGAGATAAAAATAAAAC
Organism: Micronycteris hirsuta; assembly: GCA_004026765.1. Lineage (NCBI taxonomy): Eukaryota > Metazoa > Chordata > Mammalia > Chiroptera > Phyllostomidae > Micronycteris > Micronycteris hirsuta. The sequence continues at coordinate 18,705 of PVJI01009316.1, forward strand.
TTTTCTTCTGAACAATTAAAATTGGACTATATACTTTTTAAGTGGTTAACTAAGACTGGTCTTATAGATAATATTTTTAAAACATTAAGGCCCTATCATTAAACAACTTTAATAAATTTAAAACATTTCACTTTAAATACAACCAAATTTCAGTACAATTCTTCAAAAATCCTCAACATTCAGGACTTCGGGCCAAAATGGAGGCATAGGTAGACACACTGTGCCTCCTCGCACAACCAAAAGAAGAGCAACAATTTGAAAACAAAAAACAACCATAACTTACAGAAGATCGAACTCTATGGAAGTCCGACAAAGAAGGAGTTAAAGAAGACACATTCATCCAGACCAGTAGGAGGGGCAGAGCCAGGCGGAGAGTGCACAGCAAGACGGCAGTTTTTGGATCAAGGCAGGCAACCCTGCAACTGGCTGGAGAGACCTGCAGCTGGTGGACCGGACCCAGCAGGGCCAAGGCTGGTGGAGCGGGTGGTCCCGCATTCGCATGCAGATAAACCGGGAGAAAAAGCTGGGGAGCAAAACAAACAGCGCAGCCCAGGGCTCCAGCGTGGGGAAATAAAGCCTCAAACCACTGATTGAAAACACCTGTGGGGGCTGAGGCAGCAGCAGGAGGAACTCCCAGCCTCACAGGGGAGTTTGTTGGAGAGCCCCACAGGGTTCTAGACCGTACACAAGCCCACCCAACTGGGAATCAGCACAGAAGGGCCCACTTTACTTGTGGGTAGCTGGGGAAGTGACTGAAAGCTGGCAGAGAGTGGAGCAAGGACTACGGTTCCCTCTCAGACCCCTTCCCCATAGACAGCATCACAACGCAGCCACGTGGGTTACCCCGCCCTGGTGAATACCTAAGGCTCCACCCCTTAATGTAACAGCACACCGAGAAAAAAAAATGGTCCAAATGAAAGAACAGATCAAAACTCCAGAAAAAATACAACTTAGCCATGAAGAGATAGCCACCCTATCAGATGCACAGTTCAAAACACTGGTAATCAGGATGCTCACAGAATTGGTTAAATTTGGTTGCAAATTAGATGAAAAAATGAAGGCTACACTAAATAAAATAAGGTGAAATGTACAGGGACCAATAGTGATGGGAAGGAAATTGGGACTCAAATCAATAGTGTGGACCAGAAGGAAAAAAGAAACATTCAACCAGAAAAGAATGAAGAAACAAGAATTCAAAAAATGAGGAGAGGCTTAGGAACCTCCAGGACATCTTTAAACTTTCCAACATCCGAATTATAGGGGTGCCAGAAGGAGAAGAGGAAGATCAGCAAATTGAAAACTTATTTGAACAAATAAGAAAGGAAAACTTCCCCAATCTGGCAAAGGAAATAGACTTCCAGGAAGTCCAGGAAACTCATAGAGTCCCAAACAAGTTAGACCCAAAGAGGAACATACCAAGGCAAATCATAATTACATTACCCAAGATTTAAAAATAAGGAGAAACTCTTAGAAGCAGCAGGAGAAAAGAAGACAATCACCTACAAAGGGGTTCCCATAAGACTATAAGCTGATTTCTCAAAAGAGACCTTATAGGCAAGAAGGGGCTGGAAAGAAGTATTCAAAGTCATGAAAGGCAAGTGCCTACATCCAAGAATACTCTATCCAGCAAAACTTTCATTTAGAATGGAAGGGCAGATAAAGTGCTTCTCAGATAAGGTCAAGTTCAAAGAGTTCATCATCACCCAGCCTTTATTATATGACATGTTAAAGGGATTTATATAATACACACAGGGTTATCAACAGGGGAGTGGGAGGGGGAGAGAGCGGGGAAAGTACAGAGAAAAAATTGTGGGTAGAAAACAGACAGGGGGAGGTTAAGAACAGTATAGGAAATATAGAAGCCAAAGAACTTATATGTATGACCAATGGACAAACACTAAAGGGTGGGGAATGTGGCAGGGGGGTGGGCAGAGGGGAATAAAGAAGGGGGAAAAATAGGACAACTGTAATAGCATCAATAAAATCTATTTTTAAAAAAGAAAAAGAAAACTAAGGCCCCCAAAGAAGAGGTGATTTACCCACCATCTCACAGGGTCAGTGGCTTCAGCCAGACCTAGAATCCAACCAGAACTCTTTCCAAAGCATCATTTTGCTTTAATGGAGAGAACTTAAAAAGATAAAAGTTTAAGGACACCAATGGTGGAATTTCAGGCATGTAGCAGTCACTAGCGACACCTGAATGGAAGGGAAGGAGGCAGGCTTGTTCTTAGCGTAGCAGTCCCTGGGACCCCCAGCCCCACTCCCTCCTGCATCACTGCCCTCTGACCTCCTGCCCTCAGCAGAGGGTGAGAGCCTGGGCTCATCAGAGTGACAGCACATAGAAATGCAGCCCGCTTGGCTCAGACACCAGAGCAGAGGATGTTCTGGGCCTGGAGAGAAGCGAATTTATGAAAGCAGAACTCTCTCTCCAGGAAAGTGCACATTTTTACATTTAATTTTGGAGGTAGGGGGTATTTTCTCACTTTCTGGCAAATGCTTATACAGCAGTTATATTCCAGGTACTTCACAAATATTAAGTCATTTAATCCTCATGACAAACCAATGAGGTAGGTTGGTACTATTACTATTCCTATTTTAAGTATGAGGACACTGAAGTACAGAGAGCTTAATTCACTCACCCAAAATCTCACCACTTGGAATTGGTCAGATCTGAACCCAGGAAATGTGGTTTGACTATAATGTGCTGCTGCCTCAATGCTTTTAATCCTTAGGAGTAATGCCAGAAAGGTGTAACTAGTCGCATTTTATGGATGCAGAAGCTGTGGCTCAAGGCTATTTGGCATTTCCATTGTAGGTCCGACAGACTCTATGCTTTTTTGCTCTACGCCACGGCACAAGTCAGGAATTCTTCGTCTGGGGTTGTGCGTCTCAATCCAGCACATGTGGCTATTGCATATTTAAAACGTAGCTACTGTGACCAAGGAAATGGATTTTATGTTTTATTGCATTTTAATTTTTAAACATGTAAAATTTTTTTCCATTACATGCAACTTAACCTAATTATTTTGGTAGGACAACCTTTCACTTCCATTGACAAGTTAGCTTCCATGCTGATTTATGTCCAAACTAAGCATAAAATACACAGCAGGTTTTGAAGATATTAGTATGAAAAAAATTAGATGATCTCACTCATAACTTTTTATCTGTTCAACTGATAATATGCTGGCTGAAAAGGATTAAATAGAATATATTATTAAAATTGATTTCACCTAGGCCCGGCTGGTGTAGCTCAGTGGATTGAGCGCGGGCTGGGAACCAGAGGGTCCAGGTTTGATTCCCAGTCGGGGCACATGCCTGGGTTGCGGGCCAGGTCCCCAGTGAGGGCCCTTTGAGAGGCAACCATACATTGCTCTTTCTCCCTCCTTTCTCCTCTCTCTGAAAACAAATTTTAAAAAATCTTAAAAAAAAAATTGATTTCACCTAAAAAAAAATCCTCAACATTCTTCGGAGGGTGTGGGGGGATAAATGGTGATAGAAGAAGACTTGGCCCAGCATGGTGAGCAGTGCACAGATGACGTGTTGTGGAGTCGTACGCCTGAAACCTGTATAATTTTGTTAACCAGTGCCACTCCACTAAACCCACTAAAAAGGGGAAAAATCATTTTTAAAATCCTCGACATTCCTAAAATATACATATTGGACATACATCACATTTTTGAGGAGCTAATTAATTTGCTACATCAAACTGTCAATTGAACATTTTTGTCAGATAGCGTAGGGAGAAAGGTGTACTTTTCCGGCAGGCCAGACCAGGCAAGAGAAGCAGCAGCAGATGGCACAAAGAAAACCTTAAACAGACATGTTCTCCTGTTGTATTTGCTTAAATAAACCGTCTACCAAAACATGAAATCAAGACCTACGCATATATCTGCGTCCATATGCTCTTTGTATTCCATCAATGCAGTCACCGGGAAAGCACTGGGAAGGGATGTCTTTCCAAAGTCACTGAACATGTGAAAGTACAGGGACAAGAGGAAAGGCTGTGATTTCATGAATGTGGAGGAATATCGAATTTGGTCTTTATTGAGTTGTGGTCATCGATGAGGTGAATTGTGGAGCCAGGACAAGAATCCATTGTAACAAATTGTCTGCTTTAATACGGTTAGTTTCAGAACTGCTGCCAGTCTTAATCTGTGGAGAACTCAAAGGATGTGTTTGCTGCTATTTTACACTAGGAAAGAATTCGCTTTCTTATTCAGAGTTTTCTTTTAATGTTTGAAGTTAAATAATATACAAATTTTTTTAAATTACTTAAACCAAATATACCAAGTTAAAAAATCAAGGCTGTCTCTAAGAGATTCATTCAGCGGCTATTTTAGGGCATTGCCAAAAGTTAGGTTTCTAAGCCAAAAAGAAATTTGAAAAATATCCAGATAAGTATTATATTTAACACTAATTATCACCACAGATGTTTTCTTCAGTTTAAAGCCTCGTATTCTGCCTCGATGCTAGAAGGGGAATAAGCCCAACATTTCTCCCTTGTTGTGCTAAGAACTGAGCGTTCATGGGTCCATGTGCTGACAACTACAATCATTAGTTACAATCAGTATTCCAGCCGTTTTTAAATAGAATCCATTACAGTCACAATCTGTTTTACGAGGATACGTCTTAATGGCCTATATTCCAGCTAAAACCCGATGCTGGAAAAGAAACAACTGTTCAGAGACAACAAGACAGCCAGAAATTTGCTGAAAACATTTCATTGGATCATACACCTAGATCTACAGATATGAGCCAATTTCCATAACGATTTTCTTAGTGCGAGAACAACAGAACTTGTTATAATAAACAACTTAACTTCCCTCTGTAACAGGGTGGTATGTTATGAGGTCAGACACTGGCCTGCATTTGCAGCTAGAGCTGTGCTGCTGTCTTGAAATGACCAGGGATATGCCACATGGATTTAAGTAGAAGTTTCCCTAGAGAAGGCACGTTGATGTGTCTCTTCTTCTTCTTCCCAAGGTAGACAGAGTCTGCACCTATTAGCTCACTTGTTCTACTGTTTTAAACATGCACATAATTGAAAAGTCTAAGAAAAGTCTGACCTCATATTCATATAAAGTGTTCACAAACCACCTCTCAAACTTATTTTATATTTCTTTTCAAAAAGGAACTTCACTGCAAGGACAATGCAGCAAGTGTGCATTTTGTACCAGAAAGTCCATCTCCTGACACAAATCCTCTCAAGTGACACCTGAAGTCACCCAAATGACTTCTTTGATTAAGTAACCAATAGCTGTGCTGAAATATGACTGAACAGAAAAACTTTAAATGTTATTAGAATAAAACTTCAGTCATGAGAGTATGGGAAAGTAAAGATGGAATGGCCTCTCCCCAAACATACGTTCAAGTGCAAACCCATGGCATCTCACAATGTGACCTTACTCGGAGATAGAGTTTTTAGAGATGTAATCAAGTTAAAATGAGGCCATTAGTAAGGGCCAAAATCCAGTGACTGGAGTCCTAATAAAATGGGGAAATGTAGACAAACAGAAAGGCATAAAGGGAAGACAGATGTAAAGAGACACAGAGAGAAGGTGGCCATCTACAAGCCAGAGAGAGAGGCATGGAATAGGTCCTAGACTAAAAGGAAGCAATCCTGTGATACCTTGACTTTGGACGTCCAGCCCCCAAATCTGTAAGACAATAAATGCCTGTTCTTTGGGCCTCCCAGTTAGTAGTACTTTGTTTTGTTACGGCAACCCTAGAAAAATATTACAAAAAGATATCCCCGAACCGGAAAGAAGGAACAGTCATACACAAAAATGGCTGTGCCTGATTTTTAAAAAAAAGTCTCAAATTAAACAGGATATAATGCTCTAAGTGTGCCTCATCTTAAGAAAAGGACTCATGGACATGGGCAACAGTGTGGCAATTGCAGGAGGCAAGGGGTTTTAAGTAGACTAAATGATAATGGAAAAGAAATAATTTTTAAAAGTTTAAAAAAGGAATTCTTAAACAAGGTATTGTAAGTAAAAAAACAAAAACAAAAACAGAATCACTAAGCATAGAACAAAATCTGTATTTGGAAGGAAACTTAAGTTTGTTCAGCATTACCCATAACTATCTATCTGCACTTCCCCGTTCAGCTACAGCCCTTTTTCTCTTCTCCCCTTACTACCAAAGCTCCTGACAATCGCCTCTTCTCACTGTGCCTGCCTCCTTTCTTCTCATTCTCTCCTGAACCCACTCTAATCTGGTTTTTGCCTCTACCTCTCCATAAAAAAAATGTTCTTTTCAAGATCATTGTTGACCCCATCTCACAAAACTCAAGCATCAATACTCAACATTCCTCTCACCAGAGCTAAGTGAACAACAGATTCAGTCCTTCACTCTATTCTCCTTCCACATTGTCTTCATTGGCCTCTGGAACACCATTCTCCTTCACCAGCTCTCCCAACTCTTCTAATGTGCCCCAGTGCTTGGTCCTTGACCTCTTCTTCCTCTGTCTAAAATCACTCCCTAGGAAGCCTGGCCAAGTGGCTCAGTTGGTTGGAGCATTGTTCCGTGCACCAAAAAGGTTGCAGGTACAATCTCCAGTCAGGGCATGTACAAAAGGCAGCCAATGTTTTTCTCTCATATCGATGTTTCCCTCTCTCTTTCTCTAAGTCAGTAAACATATCCTCAAGTGAGGATTAAAAAAATAAACAAAGAAAAATAAAATCACTCCCTAGTAGATCTTTGTAAAGCCTACCATCTCTTTCAAAATATATGAAAATATACCTTATATACCCATATTACACAATTGCTTCTCACCACCTCACCCCTAAAATTTTCATCTAAACTGCCACAATGCATCACCCAGATTACTGTAATAACCTAACTCTTCTGGTTCCCTCATATCTCCAGCATCTATTTTCCACCTAGCAGGCAGATTGATCTTTTTACATATGAATCATATAATGTTCCCTCTGTGTTCAAAACTCTCCATGGCTCTCATCTCACTCAGAATAAAAGTCAAAGTCTTTAACATGACCTAAAAGGCACATGTGATCTGCCACACCCCATCCACCTGCTACCTCTACGTGTGTATATCCCTGTCATTCACTCTACTCCAGACATAGTGGGTCACTCTTTTTTGAACATGCCAAGTGTATGCTCATCTCCAGGCCTTTGCTCTTGCTATTCTATGTGCCTGGAAGCTCTGACCCCATATGGCTACACAGCTTGATCCCTCTCTTCATTCAGGCACCACTGAAATGCCATAGTATAAAAAGCCCTCTCCTGAACTCTTAGATTGCCCCCTCCTCTGTCCCCTCACCTCCCTTATTCTTCTTCTTAAATTTATCATGACTTGTTATGTATTTATATAATGTCTATAGTCTATCATTTTATACGCGCTATAAGAGCGGTAACTGTTTTTGTTCACTGATGCATTCCTAGTACCTACACCAGGGGCAAACACAAAGGGCGGGCTGAATAAATATTTGTTGAAAGGATAAATAACATGACCTGGCACAGAGTAGGTGTAAGATAAATGGCACTTTAAAAATAACGTTTAGACAAGTGATTCTTACCCTGACCACACACTGCAATCTGTCTCTTAGATACTGTCTTCAGAGATTCCTAAATCTGAAACAAATTATTGGTCTGTGACTCTAACATGGAACCAGATTGATAACCACTACGTTAGATAATAAGCTCCTTACAGAAAAGGGTTTTTTTCATCTTGGTACTTCTGGCACAGTGGTTGGCAACGTGATTAATAGTGTTAATTAAATGAATGAATCATGAGAAATGGCCATTTAGTCTTTGCCTGTATACTTCTATTGAAGAACTAACCAGTTTATAAAGGAAGTCTTGTCTGTTGCTATGCATCTTTAAATGTTACCATTCTTCATTAATCTGAGGGAAGGTCTTCCTCACTGTGAAGTCCACTCATTGATCCCAGGCCTGCAGTCTGAAGTATACCTGAAGTCTGTTCTCTAAAAGTAGCCTTTCATACATTTAGAAACAATCATGATGAGCCCTTTGCTTGGGCTTCTTCTGCAGTTATGACAAATCAAAGCAAATGTAGGACGTGCAACTTTTTGTCCCGTACCCATTCTGCCTGGGCAGGGGGTATCTCAGCCACAAATAAGGCACTGAATCTAGGTCTTGAATGATAATTAGAAGTTAGTTACACCCAGGAGAGAGACAGAAAATGGCTTTTCAGATGTGGCCATGAGCAAAGCATGTAAGGATAGAAGTGTATGACAATCTCTGAAAATTTAAAATCGTGGTTAGATTGCTGAGGAAGAAATAGGGGTAAAATCAGAAGGGCATAAAGAGAAAGCCACTGATGACCACATTATAAAAAATCTTGTATATCTTGTTAAAACGACTTATTTTGTGACTGACTGGATCCACATAGAGTTTAGAAATGAGGAGGAAGAGGACTAACCATACCAAGTAAACCACTAATAGGCAATCAAACATGAAAGCATGAAGAAAAACTGCTTCAAATGGAGAGGGAGATAATGAATTTGGTTTGGGACGTATTTAATTTGAAGTAGTCCACTCTACTAGAGGTGTCTTTCAAGGAGCTGTAAATGTGATTTTGGAACTTGTTGGAGTCGGCCATTGGACTTTAAATGTGAGTCATTTAAACAAAGATTGTAAATAAGATAAGTGATCAGATACAAAATGTTAACAACGGTTCTCCAGAGTGGGGTTGCAGGTGATGTTCATCCTTTTTACTTGTTCGAACTATTTAAATTGTTTATAATAAATGTGTATTATTTTTATTTACATAATATAGAAATTAATAAAGAAAATATAGCTAAAAATCAAAGATGACACGAACAATGTAAAGAGAAGATTAAAAGCAAGAATTTAGAATAACCAACATTTACAAAGAAGTAACAGAAGAGTAGCTAAAGAAGTAAGGATGTAAGATTCAGTGACACTGGATTTCAGTGTCTCGGAACGAACAGAGGAGCAGACTGGAAACAGGGTTAATGCTGCAGAAGAGTGGGGTACGGTAAGGATGAAAGAAGCACTGGAAATTAGGAGATGATTACTAACCATAACAGGAGATTTGGAAAACTAATTGGGATGAAAGTCAGACTACAGTAGAAAAAGAGAGTAAAAAATTAAGAAATAAAGGTAAAAAGTCTGGTTTTGAAGACAAAGTCAGAAAGGAGCTGTAAATGTGATTTTGGAACTTGTTGGAGAGTCGGCCATTGGACTTTAAATGTGAGTCATTTAAACAAAGATTGTAAATAAGATAAGTGATCAGATACAAAATGTTAACAACGGTTCTCCAGAGTGGGGTTGCAGGTGATGTTCATCCTTTTTACTTGTTCGAACTATTTAAATTGTTTATAATAAATGTGTATTATTTAGTCATAATTGAAAAAGAAGTCATAATTGAAAAAGAAGTCATAATTGAAAAAGAAGTTCAGGCTAAGGACTGCCTTTATCTGTGTCCATCACAGAGAATGCAGAACTCGGTGCTATGAATTCAAGCATATCACATTCATTCTCCCTGTCCTGTCAAAGTCATCACCTACTGCTGCAGAAGAAATAAACCTAAATGTGACATGTCAGCCAATCTCACAATCATAGTTCCTATCAGTACCTTTTGTCTTCTGCAGGGAAAAAAAAACATAACAGTCCCCAAAATTTTCAGAACCACTATTAGTCTAAAAGAGTTCTTACCTTGTTCTCAATGCAAACATGTTAGTCAACCTAATTTCCATCACCTCCCACAAAAAAGAAAAAAATATAACCAAACCTAGGTATCTTGTTGAATTTATGTTTTTAGAAATATAATCTCAACTAATGATACACATATTTAATTGTCCTTCCACATGAACACAAAGACTGATCTCATTGTCCAGAGAGTACACAAACACTATCACTATGAACCAAAAGAAGTCCTCATGTTAGCCTGTGACTAAGGGGTGGGAGATCTGCCTTCTCACCTGCACTCTGACAGACAGGCGTTCATTAATTGATCACGAGATCTCCCCTGGCTGGTGTGGCTCAGTAGATTGAATACTGGCCTGCAAACCAAAGTGTCACCAGCTTGATTCCCAGTCAGGGCACATGCCTGGGTTGTGGGCCAGGTTCCCAGTAGGGGGCGTGTGAGAGACAACCATACAGTGATATTTCTCTCCCTCTCTCCCTCCATCTCTCTCTAAAAATAAATTTTAAAAAACATTTTTAAAAAAAGAAGAAGAAGAAGACCTATAGTAGACAGGCAAACGGAAGTTGTTCCCACAACAAGCATATCTAACTGACTAACAGAATGATTAGCTCTCCAAAAAATCAAGATTTATCTGAAATAGCACTAAATATTGAATGAAACACAAAACTAAATTACCTCCCAGAATATCTCAGAATGCTGTAAGTCGCTTTTACATTTACATTTTGGGCTGCTGCTGCTGCTGAACTTCATAAACAACCTATCTGGAGAACTTACTAATGAGTTCTTGGTATTCCTAGATTACATTATCATACTGGAGTTTAAGAATATCAAGGACTAGGATTAGAACTATATTACGTTAAAAATAGATAAGCATATGTGGTATAGCCATGCAATAGAATGCTACTCAGCAATAAAAGGGAACAAACTACTGATTGTCCCACAATGTAAATCAATCTCAAAATCACTATGCTAAGTGAAAAAAGCCAGCCCCCCCCAAAAGAGTACATGTCATGATTCCATCTGTATATAAAATTTTAGAAAATGCAATTGAGTCTGTAGTGACAGAAAACAGATCAGTGGCTGCCTGGGGACAGGGTAGAGGACGGGTTGGATTGCAATGGGAAGAAACCTTTGGGGGAATTGGAAAGGACTATCTTGATTATAGAGTTTGTTTCATGGGTGTCTACAGTACGTTAAAACTGACCAAACTGTACACTTCAAATACACTGAAGTACAATAAACACATTATTGTGCTTCAATTAATCATCAATAAAGTTTAAAAAATGGAGGCAATTGCTTAAACTTTCTATAAAATACCTAAATAATTCTTGAAAGCAACATCATTTATATATGAACAAGTGGACTAATAACAACTGGTTGTTTTTAAATGGATTAATGTATCTAAAACACTTAAAACAATACCTGGCCCAAAAACTTGGTATATAAGTCTTTATAGAAAGAGGGATATGAAAGAAAACAAAAACACTAAAATAATTGTAAAATCCTGGCCAGTGCGGCTCAGTTGGTTGGAGCATGCCCCATAATTGAAGAGTCATGGGTTCGATTCCTGGTCAGCGCACATACCTAGGTTGCGGGTTTGACTGATCTCCAGTCTGGACACAGTTGAGAGGCAACCAATTGATGCTTCTCACTTGCATCAATGTTGCTCTCTCTTCCTTCCTCTCTCCCTTCCTCTCTCTCTAAAAAAAAGCAATGAAAAAAGTGCCTTCAGATAAGGCCAACAAAAATTATAATTAAATAAATAATAAAATAATTGTGGTAAAATGATAGAACTATGGGGCATTGACTTGTATTCTAAATTGTCTTTTGTATACTGTACTGTTTTTTCAATACGGGGTTTGGCCTTTAATTTTGAGGTTTTACAGGCTTCCAGTTTAAGATGTCATCAGACTAACACCCCTCGCACCTGCTTACCTCTTCATCTCTTCCTTTATTCCCAGATTTGTACAGGTAAAAACAAAGGCAGAATATGTGCTGGGTTCAGTGCCTGTCATATGCCTCTTACCGTGGAAGAAACATAGACAGTTCTGCTTCTTTAAAATTCTAAAACAAATTCTTCTAAGAAAATTCTCCCAATCAAGAGCTAGTAAAGAGAAGGAGATCCCCTCAGCTGATTGGCATAGTATGGGAAGAAAGTCTGCCAGACAACAGAAACTGGGCTAGGCACTCTGCAGATACCACGACCTCGAGAAAAGAGGACCAATGACCATGGGCCACCCATGTACGTGTGTGGGGGTAAAACACAGCAGCACAGAGAGGTCTCCTTGCAAAAACATGTGGAACACTAACATCGACCTTGGAGGAGATGAGAGGTTTCTGGAAAACACACAAGAAAGAAGTTACTGCCTTGAGAAAAGGGAATAATTTAAAAATGATGGACAGGAGAAAAAAGTAGCAGCTGGATGAACTTAATAAGAGTTAATGCATAGCCTCTCTGAAGCAGTGGTAGAGAGCTCCAAGTAGAGACCAGTTCTGAGCTGGCTGAGTGCAGGGCTGTGGGGTTCCATGGGAAGTGAGGTCTCCAGAGTCAAATACATCCCAGCCTGTGGCTCACTAGCTTTGCCATCTTTTGCAAGTTATTAATTGCCCTAGAGCTTCAGTTTCCTCACCTCTAAAAGCAGAGGTATGGATTGCTGTGAGAATTACTATTAATATAAGGAAAGTTTTATGCATTTAATTACACAGTCAATGGTACCTGTTATCAAGAAAATCGAAGAATTCATAAGACCACTCTGGAAGAGACTAGATATAAAATTAATTTCCAAAAACCAACAGCTTTTCAATATATCAGGGAAAGCTCCATTAAAAGATAAAGTGGTAAGGGGAAACTGTCACAGAAAATAGTAACACAAAATACTTAGCAATACAAAAACTGTACAAGTGAGAAATACAGAATGCTTCAAACACTAAAACAGACTATGTCTTCAGATGTGAAGATGACACTATAAAGATGATATTTTTCCCAAATAAATAGATTTAACAGAATCCAGGAAAAAATTTCCTGTGAGAGATTTTTTTCAACTTTTCTAAAGTTGAACTAGAAGACTAAATGGAATAAGAAGAGCTAAAAAATCTTGGAATGAAAGAAAACAAGTATCATGTAAAATCATATTATAAAACTGTGCAATCTTGGTACTAATCATAGTTTAGAAAGTTGCCCCAAAACAAATCAAATCAATATTTGTGTGCATATATGCTATATTATATTCATATATTATATATGCATATATAATATACAATGTATTATGTATATATTATATATTATGCATAATATATGTATATTGTAATGTGTGCATATACACATACATATAATATGTGCTATACAGTATACATGAAACAATAGATTGTATATTATATACACTATATATACCATTTTTATGCCATATATACTATATATATACATGGCATAGAAAACAAATCCGTGGAGAAAGGATGAGTTATGGATTGTTCAAAATACTTTTTTTGGCCCGGCTGGTGTAGCTCAGTGGATTGAGCGCGGGCTGGGAACCAGAGGGTCCCGGTTCAATTCCCCGTCAGGGCACATGCCTGGGTTGCGGGCCAGGTCCCCAGTGAGGGCCATGTGAGAGGCAACCATACATTGCTCTTTCTCCCTTCCTTCTCCTCTCTCTAAAAAAAATAAATAAATAAATAAAATATTTTTTAAAATATATATACTATTTTTGAAAACTGGCTATTCAGAAAATGTAAGGTAAGGTCAAAGACCTTTTAGATTAATCAAATTTTAGATTAATCAAAATGTGGGAGTAAGTTCACAGTATATTGTTAAATGCCAAAAAAATAGATTACCAAACTGTACCTAAATAATATCCCCATTTTGTGAACACACCTGTATATCCATAATGAAGTATATGCAAAGATATCTAATATATGTGATAGAGGCAGGATAGCCTGATGGTTAAGACTGGGGACACTGGGGACACTGGGGCAGCAGCTGGACTCCCAAGTTACTTAACCATTCTGGAAGTATGAGGGCCAAGTTCAGTAGAGTTTGAGGATGAGTTACTACATGAAATAACTTACAATTATACCTGGCTATTGTTCTTTTTATTTACTCTTCCTAGTATGAATGCAAAAATGTTGAGTGCTGTGCTTACTTGGTAGGATTATGGTGTTCTTACTGCTTCATCTTTCTGGAATGCACATCTTTTGCTTTTAATTTTAAAAGGATAAAATGTAAGAACTGAAACCATAAAAAAAATTAGAGCAAATGATGTTAATATTTGTCTGCTCTTTAGATAGGGAAGAACTTCCTTAGCATACCAAAATCAGTTCTGTTTAAGCATCTACTGTTATTTTGGTTTATGTTATTTCCTAATATGCATTATTGATATGCCCAAGAATTATAAATAGAAGTCTGAATTAAACTTACCTTTCCAATAGCCAAGTCTTTCCACTCTCATTTTAGTGTATTAGATTGAACACCAAAGGGCATTGTTTTACATTTACACAGTAGAAATCTTAAAATACCGTGCCAAGGATAATAGATTAAGAATGTATCTTAAGACTAAAGCAACAAAAATAAAGATTTATCTTCTCACCTGTTACAGCAGGAATGCACACACTCACACACACACTCACACACACACACACAGAACAGCCTCTTAAATCCACCCTAGTAATACAGGCACAGTACGTAAGCCAGAACCCATGGTGCCCGACAGATGTGACCCAGGCCAGCAGTTTGTCCAAAACAGAAACCCTATGACTCAGCATCCAGAGAAGCAGCACATGACTCTACAGATAATGACTCTTCTTGGATGAACTAAATTCTACATTCTTCTATTACCTACAATCCTAACCTTATTCTCTAAATGAGCATTATACCAATGACTCTTATATATGACTGCACTTAAAGTATTTGAACCTCACTATTGTGGCTCCTTTAAGTCTTCTCTGAACTAGACATCTGTAATTCCTTTGATCGGTCTTAAATTATTTGGATATACTTTTCCAATAATTCATCTTCCTTTCACACTTCAAGCCAACATCTCCCTATTTCAATGTCCGTCTTCAAATATTGCACCTAAGTTAGTGACCTAAGTTTAACGTCTACCTTCTATGAGGCAAGCGCTCTGCTCATATTAATAGAGACATCACCTCACCCCATCATTGCTTTTAGTAGCCACATGATGTCTGTGACTTCGAAAGTACTTTTAAGCAAGATTTCCTCATCCTGTGCTTAAACATCTAAACTTCAGAACCAAAAAGGACAGCCTATATTTAAAACAATTATGTTTGCCCATTATCTAGGCTTTGAACATCATCTGAATCTCAATTCTGCTTTCCAACTCATTAGGCATCTTGCCCAGCTTTCTGACTTTACAGAATTTGGTTGAAACCAAAGCATTGATTAAAACGGTAACAGGACAGAGATTGGATACTAAGACCAAAGGTATTACCATGGAGACCTTCCTTCAGTTTAGCACCAATTCCTTAAATTAGTAACATGAGGGTATATGTGTTCAAATAGCCAATAATCTGCCTACTTACACCATAATTCAGCATATGCTTCTGCATCTTATCCACAAAGATAAGACAAGATGCCTTACTGAACATGATTCATATTAGGAATCACATGCCTGTTTCATACTCCAGAATGACTGGTAACCTACCCTTCAACCCTCAGCCGGTTTCTGTGCTGTCGCTCTCCCTGCTGTGCCTTTTCATTCATTCTCAATCACTTCTTGCTCTGCTTGTCTCTTAAATGCTGGTGTTTCCCTGAGCCCTCCCCTCAACACACTACTGTGGCTGTACGCTCAGAGCCTAAGTGACTTCATCAACACCAATGACTTCAATTACCTCTTATGTGCTCATAGCTCCCAAGTTGTCTTGGTTACACTCCCATACATCCAACTGTCTCTGGGAGAGCGCTGTCTGGATGTCCCTTGGGCGCTATAAACTCAGGATGCCAATAATGAACTCATCCTCTTTCTTCCAGCCGCCTCCTCCTCTTCTGAAATTTTCAATCTCAATGAAAGGCAGAGCATCTACCCAGTAGTCCAGGGTGAAAAATCCAGAAGTCATGGTAGACTGAAATTTATCACTCTGCTATCAAATCCATCTTCTAACCTCCCCCACCATTCAGGGATTTGCTTAGCTCTTTAGTTTTCACCCCAAGGAAGAGGAGTCTCCTAACCAATCCTCCTGCCTCCAGTATGATCCCCCTTTTATCTTCCTCTGCTCACTAACAGAATAATCTTTTAATCTGATATCAGTGGCTCCCCAAAGCTTTCCTACAAGACTCTCAGTCTCTGCCTTCTTCATAATCTAGTCACCTCTTGCTACTCCTACCCATGTGCCTTCACTCTAGCCCTTGAAGTTGACATATGATTTAATTCCTCTGGCAGTTATACAACCTATTTTCTTTCACAGATGTATGCTGGTCACTGCACATCCAGTAAAGCACTTCTAGAAATATTTCAAAACTCAGCTCAAAAAGCACTTTCTTTGAGACCAAGGCTCAATTAGTCTGATTTAATTGCCCTTTCTCTTTGCTTCTATATAATCCTGCATATAACTCTGACATAGCACTTAACCTGTCTGTACTATAATCATGGACTTATGCATTATTCATTTTCCTATGAGAGAAATACATGATATGAACTCATTAAATGCTAGATGAATAAATAAATATATGAATGGCCATGGAAAAAGAAGTAACAGTAATGAATTAAGTAGGACTGTCTTGAAATTTCAAAAAACATATTGTTAGAACAAGAACTGTCGATCCAATCCCAAGAATTCTTACTCACTTTGCAGCTGCTTCAGTATCTTTCTCAGCCAAACACATAAAAGACTTGATATAGTGTAGGAATTTAATAAACGACTATGTACCACATATCAGTTTTTGAAAATTAAAATGTTTTCCTATTTTGATATGTTAAGGGAAGTAATGCCATGTATATTATTATGGCCTAATTACTTGTTTTCTCTGGGTATTATATTGTCTCAAAACATGCAGACAGGGAAAAAAATCTATGGAAATATATTCTCAGTGCATATATATTATCCGTACTATGTGAAGAGCTCCTATATGAGAAGAAAACAGTAAGTGAAAACACCTAAACGGCAAATTCCATGAAAAGTGAAATACAAAAAGCTGAGCGACATAAAAAATATTGACCCTCTGTAGTCATTAAAGAAATGTAAGTTATACCAACGAGATAGCATTTTCCACCATCAATGTAGTAACGATTTATTAATTATTATTTTCAATGTTGGCCGGGAGATGTAAAGTTTAGAGCTGTCCACAGAGATGGTATTTAAAGCCAAGAGACTGGACGGCATCACCAAGAGTGAGGATGACAGAAAAGATAAGAGCCGAGGGTTAGGGCCTGGAATGCCCCCATGTAAAGAAGTCAGAGAGACGATGAAGAACCAGCAAAGACCGAGAAGGATCACAGTGGTCTAAGAGAAAGACCATGACAGTGCAGTGAGCTTGAAGCCAAGTACAAAGTTGCAGTGGTGACAGAGCAATCAAGTGCATCCAGTGTTTCCAGTAAGGCAGGCAAAGATGAGGAATGATAGCTGGGTTCAACATAGAAAAGAGCACTTTCATTGCAGGTGAAGAAAATGGCTCTTAACACTGGCATACATTCAAATGATGCTATATTTTGCAATATATGAAATATTAAAATATTTTATAAATTATACAAAAGTTTTTATAA
Source organism: Micronycteris hirsuta (assembly GCA_004026765.1). Lineage (NCBI taxonomy): Eukaryota > Metazoa > Chordata > Mammalia > Chiroptera > Phyllostomidae > Micronycteris > Micronycteris hirsuta. Next base: position 36,069 of record PVJI01009316.1, read on the forward strand.
AGAAATATTACTATCATTGGTAATGCTCACAAGAGAGGAAAAGGTATAACTTCTACATACAAGAGGAACTCACTTTTGGTTTTTAAAAAGGAAAAAAATATATATGTAGGTAGGAAATGTGCTAAAACATTAATATTAAGTATCACTAAGTGGACGAGTGAGAGCTGATTTTTTATACTTTCCTTTCTAAAATTTTCATAATGTACAACTTCCATATTTAGAAAAATACTCTTATAAAATACTTTTATAAGTAAACAAATTTTCCTATCCACATCCCAGTCATTTCACACTTCAGTCCATACCCTCAGAACACTGCCCTTAACTGATGCAAGAATAGTAACTAAGAACTGGCATTGCATTGAAATTTACAAAGCATTTTCTAATGCATCAGCTGGATCCTCACAGCAACTCTAACGTGCATAAGGCAGGAGTTACCACCTCCATTTGCAGACATAGAAAGGCTCAAAGAGGTTGATCTGCTCAAGGTCACACAAACCAGTGGCAGGGCTCAGATCTGAGTAAGCGCTTTGATTACCTCCAATGCTACTTCTACTATAACAAAATGCTCTGCAGTTGCAGCAAAATGTAAACAACCCTCCTTTCCCACAAGTAATAAACATCAGAAAACATTTACCAAGAAGGCTTATGCTATCATTATCACCATGTTTTTACCATTTTACCATTACCCCTTTTTTTTAAAAAAAAGCTTTATTTCATGAGAGAGAGACAGACAGACATCGATGTGAGAAACACCGATAGGCTGCCTCCTGCATGCGCCCCACCCAGGGACTGAGCCCACAACCCGAGCATGTGCCCTGACTGGGAATCAAACTGGCAACCTTTCAGTTAAGGGATGACACTCCACCAACTGAGACATGCCGGCCAGAGCCCATTACCTCTTAATATTATCATGTTTTTCTATTCTATTCTCTGTCTCAGAGAGAGGAGTTTAACCTCCATGCTTGGGTCTTCTTTGGGGATGTAAGTTCCCAGAGAGGGATAACAATATTCTCTGTGTCATGTCCTGCCTCAAGCATCTTGTCTAGTGCCTGAAGTATAGAAGATAATTGAGAAATGCTTACTGATGTGCTTCATGATAATGAGAGAAGCTCACACTCCATTTGGTGTGAATATTTCAGCAGTTTCTAGGATGCCCTGCAGAAGCAGGAAGTAAGCAAGGGTTACAATTGAAGGAATTTTAGCAATGAAACAGGTCCCTGGATTTTGACAACTCTGTATTCCTCGTTTTCTATTTGTATCTCCAACTTCAGGGTGCATCATAATCCCTAGAGAGCTGGTTGTAACACAGGTCTTTGGGGCTCAACCCCTGGGTTTCTGACTTAGCATGGTGTGTCAGGGCCCAAGAACTTGCATTTCTACCAAGTTCCTAGGTACTGTTGACACTGCTAGTCCTGGGATCACACTTTGAGACCCACTGACCTAGAGGAAAGAGCCTATAAAAGGGGAGCTTTGAATAAGCAATAAATGGTATTTTGAACTCCAAAGCTGTAAACTGGGCTGAGAATAAACTTCAATATGGTCTGCTCAGTGTGTTTTTTATGTCAGAGTCTTTAATCTGACACTATTGAGAGAAAATGTCAATTAGGATTAAATGCCTTATAAAGATCAATTCCTTTTTATAATTGAAAAAGTAGAAGCCAACCGCTCTTCTCTACAGTATTTTCAAGGTAGTGATCAGTGCCCCCGGAGAAGAGGACCTGTATCTTATTCATTTTTAAAACCCCTAAGGTGCCTTAAACAAAATTCACTTTTGCTGAATAAGATGATGAAATTCCTACCCTCAGTGAGAAGATCATGTACTTCAGGTGAGCATGTTCAGCACGTGGCACCTTTGTGTGACTTAGATAATGGTGCCCCCACTGGAGGGATGCAGCGGACCTGTGCCAGGGTGGCTGGCTGGGCACACTGAACACTGGATGGATTCTAACTCTTATGGGCCCCCACAGCCGGGTTTTCTTGTGCAGAGTACAATGCTCCCAGCTATACAAGGGGGGTCCCGTGTACACAGAACATTTGTCAGACAGCCCATGTATGCCCAAGGGTAAACAATGGGCTGTGAGCAGAATCTAGAAAAGAGAAAAATGGTTGGTCTGTAGTACTCCAGGAAGGGTTAAAGGAGGATCCAGCAATGGATCTAAACCAGGAGGCTTCCTCTCTCTGAGATGGGCTATCACCACCACCTATGACCTCCATCCAACCAACTCCTACTCATCCTTTGGGTCTTAGCTTAAACATCTTTTCCTCAGGATCCCCACCCCCATCCCCAACCCTGGAAGAGAAGAGCTACACACTCCCACTGCACAGTCATCTTGTACCATAGCACTTATGGCGAATGTAATTACATGCCATGTGACATTGTTTTGATTCTGTTCCCATGAGATTATAAAGCCCAATGTGGGCAGGGGCCATATGTTTTGTTCATCATTTTACTGCTACTACCTGGTACATAAGTACACAATAAACACGGGTTTAATGTTAAAATATTAGATGTAGCTTAGATTAGGAAAGGCAAAAAGGGCAAGAATTACCCATGGTTTCCTCAGGTGGAAGCAAAAGGCAACCAAAATTTGACTGGTGTTTTCTGACCATAAAGAACTATAAGATCCAAGACACTGCTGAAGAATTTGCTGTGATAGGAAAACGTGCCACTCTACACTGTGTTCTGTTATTTCTAGCCCTTGTGCTAAAATATGACACTTCCAGGTCTGTCAACTCTTAGTTTTACATTGTAAATATTGATGGTGTGAATACTTGCTCACATTTGCCTCAAACATGAGAAATGGTTCTGAGCATAAGAACTTAAAATGGAAAATTCACATCCACAAGCATAGCAAGCAAGATTAATTTTGTTAACTTCTTGAAAACAAACGGAGTTCTAATTCCTTCAGCAACAGTGTGTCTTTAGAATCGCTGACACCCTCGCGCCTAGCCGATGACCTTCAGAGACTTCCTGCGAATGGATATTTCTCAACTCTTCCCATCGAAGTCTGAAACAGACAGTAAGGCCAAGTACAGGGTCTCTGACTTAGGTGAACTTGGGAAGACCCAATTTCTTACCAAATCTAGGAAGGCTCCAGAATACAAGTCTATTCTTTCACCACTGCCTCACCTGCAGTTAAGACGCAACCCGCCTCCAACACAGGGACCACTCTGGCACGGAGCACCAATGCACTAACTGTCAAATCCAATATTCCCTTTCAGTCCTCATCTTATTTGAATTTCTTTAGGCAAATGAAACGGCAACCACCCCTTTCTTCTTCAAAGGTTTTTCTCCCTTTCCTTATAACTCTGTACTGTCCCATTTCCCTTATCCTAGCCATTATTCACATGGCTTTGAGGACTCCTCCATTTCTGTCCCCCACACCAGCCCCTCTAATGTTGGTAAAACCCAAGTCCTGAATTTCGTCCTCTTTGTTCTCACTTCCTGAATAATCTCACCCAATCCAGCAGTTTGGACCATGCCTTTCATTCAAGTGCTTCCCACATCTCCACGCCAAGCCAGACCATGCCCCTGAGCAATAGGGCCTGAGACCCATGTGCCTACTGAACAGGTCTCTGAAAGTCAGCCTCTCCAGAGCCAAGCTCTTTATCTTCTCTTCCCCACATTCCTTCTCAGGATGGAGGTTGGAGGCACCATCCTCCACTCGAGCCGGAACTTTTCACCCCTCACGCTCCACATCCACTTACTCTCCGCTCTGTCTAACATCTTACCCTCTTTTCCATCTCCATCGCTATCCCTCAACTGAATCCATCATCCTTTCGCTGAACTATCACCATGGTTCCTAGCGATTTTATTACCACCCCTCTAATACGGCCTCCCTATTGTTGCCAAACTAAAGCATATTTTATTACTTCTAATTTTTTAAATCCTTCTATATGTCCCCCACCACGTAGCAAATGAAGGCCAGCTTCTTAGTATAATATTCGGTCCCTTATATTCAGGCCTCTGTCTTCCTCTCTGCCTCCTCTCTCAGTCAGCTGCTGACAGCACACTGTACTCCAGTTGTAACGAATTGCAATGATGATGTTTTGTCTTTCTGCCCTTTTTCAACGTGCTCTCTACCAGAAGTGTCTTCTCCCCAAACCAGCCCATACTCACAACTGACCTTTGTCTGCTTGGCAAGTTCCTACTCATCTTTCAGGTCTACTCACTTTCTTCATAGCACCTTTTCTGATGCTCCCCACTAGATTACTGCCCCTTTCGCTCACGACGCCAGATTACTTCATTGTAATTGTTTGTTTACAGTATCTGTCTGTTCCCTACCCAATCCAATTTTACTTTTTTTAATTTGTAATTTCACACCAGCTGACATTTCACCTGGCACAAAGTATAAGCTCAATAAATGTCTGTAGTAAACATTGTTGCCAAAAAGTCTTCATTCAATCAAGATTCAGAGAGACCGGTGGAATCGCATTATGTAGGATTTTACAGCAATGAACTAAGACTCAACCTATTTTGTAATTTAATTTTCTAGATTTAAATAATGCACACAGAACCCACTTAGTTCTGTTCTTTTTACTCTCGTGCACTCTACCTTCTAAAACCTGACTCCACTCTGAATTCTCTGTTGGCCTGTATCATTTTTCCCTTGGGCAGCTGCATTAAGTCCTATTATTCAAAGGTCAAAAATTCCATTCCATTCAGTTCTTGGATCAGCCCATCCTCTGACCCTCTGAAGGGTCACTGGACCCTTCCTAAAATATCAGGATCTAGGTCTACTCATCTAAGAATAATCAACTCTCCAATTTATATATACTTTTTTCTTTTTTTTTTTTAATTTTATTTATGTATTTTTACAGAAAGGGGAAGGGAGAGAGAAAGAAAGGGAGAGAAACAGCAATGTATGGTTGCCTCTCACATGGCCCTCACTGGGGACCCAGCCCGCAACCCAGGCATGTGCCCTGACTGGGAATCGAACCAGGACCCTTTGGTTCCCAGCCCGCACCCAATCCACTGAGCTACACCAGCCAGGGCTATACTTTTTTCTTTAATTTATATTAATCTTAGCTCATCCACACAATAAAGATAAGCAGGTCAGTTTTCATTACTATCATTTTACAAGTGAAAAACAAACACTAAGAAACACTAATGATGCCTATCCTTTATAAGTCACCCATCTTTAAAAAGCCTGAAGAATATTACTTCTGCACTTTCTGATGTCCAGCCCTCAAATTAATTTTTCTTTAAACACCATCTACCAAAGTCGCATCCTATTATTGTCCTTGAACTGCTGGCACCAACTTAACTTTTGTTTGTCTCCCAACAACAGCCTTCCTGTGTTGGCTGGTGCTTCCATCCTGCTGATCTCACCCAGCTAAGCATTCCAAAGTAATCATTTTTCTCCCCTTTCCAATCCCATAATCCAACGACTGTGACAAAGGGAGTTGTAGCTTATGAATTTTACCCCAGAGTCCAACCCTCTGCAAAAATCTAAGTGAAACTCTACCCATCACCCAGTTGTCTTTTTGAAATGTATTTTTGCTGAACTCAGGTAAGCATAACTAGATTACTCCCAGGCCAATTTTCTGTGCTTCTGATCCTTTTCCTTTCGTTGCTTTCCTTTAAAACCAGGCAAGGAAAATGAGAGTCTATGTAACTTGGTTAGGCATGACTACTTCTCTAAAAACACTGATAAGCAAAGGGAGGCTCAACCTACTGGGGGAAACTGAGGTTTAGAATTACCTGCAGATTTTTCCATACTCCACGCCAACGTTCTCTCATATTGTTCAGTTGGCTTTAGTTCTCAGCCTCAAAGCCCCTCACTTTAATGGCTCTAACTCTCCCCCCAACCACACGGTACGGGAGGCATTCACCTCCTTTTCTGTTGCTAAAGAGTGGAAAGGGATAAACAAGCAGGAGTGGAAACAAAATAGTTACTTTCACTGTCTTTGTTCACATTTCCATCGCTCTATCTTAGAGCACAGGTGGCAAACACAAGGCCCGTGGGCCAAATTGGCCCTCCACCTTGTTTTATCCGGCCCGGCACCTTGTTTCTACCCAGCAGCAGTGCCAAGCTCCTTGCCCCTAGTTAAGGAGTAGTTACATGTATACAGTCCTAGAATTACATTTGGCCCTTTGAAGACAACGGCGAGTCTGATGCGGCACCCAGTGAAAATGAGTTTGGCACCTCTGGTTATAGGAAGTCCCCTTCCTACACATAAGCACAAGCAGACCCTTAACCTCAAAGCCTGAAAAGCACCTGCCCTTCTCACTTTTCTCTAAAACAATGATCAATCCTATAAATTAGCTCAACTGGTTAGACCAAATGCCAAGAAGCAGATTCAGACCCTGAGAGGTTACTTGGCCTCTCCTAGTTCCTAAGGAACCTCTAACTCCCAGTCAATCATCTTACAGCTGCTTGTCAGTCACCAGGAAGAATATAAATGGATCTGTCCAACATCACTTCTAAAACACAACCAGCCCCACAAACACTTAGTAGAATCCTCCTATTTATTTAATTTATTCCCATTTTCAGAGGGAAATTCAAACTCGAGACTTCAAGGGATTGAGTCACATGCTATTTCTAGTTGGACACAGCCTTCCTGAACCTTTCGTCATGTCTCTGCCTCCCATTGCAATATTTCTGTCTTGGGTTGCAGACTCTTATTCCATTCTTTGTAGGTGTACGTGTGTAAAACATGTGCTTATCTAAAGGATCGGCCTAGTTGTGGTGACCCAAAGCATCACCCACCACTACCACCACTGGCTGACTTTCACTACTTTCATGTAGATTCTTCATTAGTAAGAACTAGCCGTGACAGGTATGGCTCAGTGGATTGAGTGCCGGCCTATGAACTGAAGGGTCGCCGGTTCAATTCCCAGTCAGGGCACATACCTGAGTTGTCAGCCAGGTCCCCAGTGGGGGATGTGCAAGAGACAGCCACACATTGGTGTTTCTCCCCCTCTCTTTCTCCTTCTCTTCCCCACTCTCTAAAAATAAATAAATAAAATCTTTAAAAAAACAATTAACATTCAAAAAGCTTAACGCTTTTCACTTCAGAAAAAAAATATGTTCTACATCTTTCCTAGAGCTGAAGAAAGGGTTTCAGGGCTGAAGGCAGGGTTTCAAGTCTGTCTTACTGCAACTGTTCCATCTGAGAATGTCCAAGCAGCAGCATTCTGTAGAAATCTGGAAGAATGGATTATTCCCAGGTGACAGGGAAAGTTGAAAAATACAGATTAGACAACTAATTATACTAATAAACTCAAAAATTACACACAGCTGTTTCTTGAGATCTTGCCCTGACTGCCCCAGTTTCAACACTACCGTGTGCTCACAAACATGCCTTTGATATCTTCTCCGATTCAGTCTGCTCTGGGACTTGTACTATGGCAGAGGAAGATGAAATCTATGGATGATGGGCGATGTCTAGAATGCAGATATTCTATAATTCAACCCTGGATAAAACTCAAAAGTGACAGCATCACACACAAAGAAACAGGGTCTGGCCTTTCTTCCCAGAGGGGCTATTAGCTAAACTATTTTGCTGCTTAAATGAAAATGGCCCGTCACCCTGATTCCTAGCAATCTTTCTAAAACCAGTACCCACTCCTCATACCCTCCCTGACATAATCACCCAAAGTAGGTCAGAAATGTTGCTTCCTTCCCCTTATTGATTTTCATTAAAAGGATGCACTTTCTGGAACACTAAAGGGAAAGATGAACACCCAATACAAGTACCAATGACACCCCTGTAAATTTTTGGCACACCAAGTCCAGTTACCCTAAAAGCAAGAGAAAATCTCATCACCCATAATTTATTCTTTTTGGCAGTATATCAACAGTATCTCAAGCAATAAAATATATAGTGGCAGAGCTTCAGCCAGGTGCTGAACATCTCCCAAAGGAACATATACATTCTGTCTTTTTTGATTTTCTAGATCACCAACCCGCCTCCTTCCTAAGTACACACTCCTTTTTTCTTCCTAATGCAAATCCATTATTTTGCTAGAAGGATGCCAAGTGACACCACACACTGGCTTACCAAACCTCCAGGGCCTTATCAGGAAGCTGAGGGCAGGGGAGTCGGAAGAAGGGGTTCGTGGAGACCCGGGAGTGGAGGGAGGAGGAGGAGGGGATGAGCGGGAAACCCTCCGGTGGCAGTACCTGGCTCTCTGATAAAGCTGTAGAGAGACCAGTCTCCAAATCCCACTGGCAGGGCTTCCCCAGCCTCATCTGGCTGAAATCTCCCTCGGCCCCAGGTCCTCAAGGCTGACACTCCAAAGAGCCCTCAAAACACAAGAGCGCGAATAGAAAAGCATCACCCAAAAGACACCAAAGCCACACACCCCCAGTCGGCCAGCTTCCCGGGGCGGGCAACTTCATCCGTGAAACAAACGAAAACCCTGTCCTCCCGGAAGGAAAGAGGCCACCGCAGACAGCAATAAACATGCACCACCCCACCCCAGTCTTACGCTCCCTCCTCCCCCTCCCCTGCTAACTCCAGGTAAAGGACCAGGTGCGGCTCACCTCCTGACAAGGAGGAAGCGGGCGGCTGGAGGAGGGCAGGTCCCCCGCCCAGGCCGCCTGGCAGCCGGCGAGCACCCAGCAGCAAAGCCAGGCGGGGCTCCAGGACCGCGAGAGCCCGCAGCGGGGAGCCCCCGGCGGCCGCCCTCGACCCCTCCTGCACGCCGGCCCGGGGACGCGGAGCAGCATCTCCGTCCCGCTAAGGTCGGCGGGCGGGCGGAAAGGCGGCTTCCCGGGGTGAGACGCGCTCCGCTCGCCACTCGCTCGCCCCCTGCCCGGTCGGCTCGCTGACAGCTCAGCCGCGCTCGCGGCCAGGGCAGCGGGCGCCGGTGCTCCCGTCACGCCGGAGGGAGGGACCGCGGGGCGCGGCGCGGGGGCGGGACGCGGGGCGGGGACGCGGGATCCAGGGAGCAGGTGGCGCGGGCCGCGGCCCAGCCCAGCGCGTCCTCCGGGGCTGCGCGGCCGCCTGGGACGGGAGCCTCGTTACGCTGTAGAGGACCAGAGAGGCCGGGGTCTCCGGTAGAGTCTCTGATCCCCCGTCCCCGAGGCCCACCAGGAGGGGCGCCCCCACCAGGGACTAGCCAGAGTAAAATACAGGACGTCAAGACATTGTTTTCCGGCGGCGGATCTTTAAAATCGCTCTACTTCCCGCATCTCACACAAACAGATGCGCCCTAGAACATCCCTTCCTAAGAATCCAAACTAGCTAGCGTCAGATCGAATTTTTAGGTGATTAGGGTTTACGTGAAATGGCGAGGAAGAAAGGGGAATGAAATGTATACGCAGTTCGTGGCTCAGTTTTCTCACCTAGCTGATGAAAACCATAACCATACCTAACCCACAGGGTTGTTAGGAGGATTAAATAAATTGCTGTACGTAAAGCACTTGAAGAGTGCCTGGCAAACAGACGTAGTATGTGTTGGTAGCAGTAGTAGCATAATTACTGCTGCTGTTGAGGTTATTTTCTGGGGATAACGTGCAACCTTAGGCAAGTAAGCCCTTTTGTTTGTGGAGGAAACAGTGTCTCCATCTGTACAGTGACTGGGGTCGGCTTCATTTTTCCTTTCATTCAAAACCATACTGACCTGCTTGGTGGGCATCAAGTGATGCCTTGTCAGTGTTGAGGATCCGTAGGGTCCCTTCTCAGTCTAAAATTCTGTGAATGGCTGTCATCCTGTTGTTCAAAAGGGACACTCACATTTCTGGTAATTGAGTCCCTGGAGAAATCTAACCCTACAGACTCAGTATAAGTGGATTTGAATTTGTCTGTGGCACTGTCTCTAATGCCCTTTTAATAAACATTTCCGCATGCAACATGAAAGTTTTTTAAATTTTTTATTGATTGATTTGAGAGAGAGAGACATTCCACTTATTTCCACTTATGTATTCATCCGTTGGCTGTTTCTTGGATGTGCCCTGACCTGGGATGAGACCACAGCCTCGGCGCATCAGATCGGCGCTCCAATCCACTGAGCTAGCCCGCCAGGACCTGAGAACGGGTCACTCTTCCTCTCGAGTGTCCTGATGATAACAGTAGTGCTCGTTTATTGTAAATATTTTGGAGAACATTGGCTATCAGGAAGTACATAAAAATTAGGGATCCCACCATCCGGAGATGACACTATTAACAGTATCATAATCTTGAGGAATTTCCTTCTGGGTCTTTTATAAGAATGTGTTCTGAAAAGCTGGAATTACGACTTGCAACCTGCTTTTATTTTTTTCTTTAAAAGCAGGTTACAAATTGTAATTCCCTTCGACAGGAATTCCTTCAACAGGAAAAATTTTTCAATTCATTAAAGTCTCTGACAACACAGTTTTAACAACTGTATAATATATTCTGTTTGGATATATATAATTTACTGTTGGATATTAGGCATTGTTTCTCAAGTAGTCAATGTTATAAATAATTCTAGAATGAATGCCCTTGGTACATATTCTGTGTATTTTTAAAACTTTTGATGAATACTGCATAAATTCCCTCCAAAAATTTTATATCAGCTGTGATCAACAGTTTATGGTACTATTTTACAGCGTGCTAGATTACAGTATTTCACAAATTTGCCATTTGGGTATAAGAAAAAATGTTATCTTATTAGTGTTTTTAAATATATTTTTCTAATTTGTCACATTGAATAATTTTTCATATACATTTACTGACTATGTGTTTTTTCCCTTGTCAGGGTGAGTGAATTTTCCACTGGCACTCTTTGCCCATTTTTCTATTGAAGTTCCATCTTTTTTATTCATTTGTTAGCAATCTTTATAAATTTTGTTTATTCCACCTTTATTACCATTTATGTCACACTTTTCTCAGTTTGTAGTCTTCTTTTTAATTTTGTTTCTGATGAACTCTCTTTGCAGAAGATTGACATTTTTATGTACTCAAATATAGCAACATTTCTTTTTTGTGATTTCTTCCTTTGTTTTATGCTTAGAACCTGTACTTCTGCAAGATCATATGAATGTCTATCTTCTCATTTTATTATTTTCTTTATATATTTTTTTATTCTTTAATCCATCTAGGATTTGAGTCAAATTATGTTTTTTTTTTTCATCTAAATGAGACCTAACAGCATGGCTAATGGGTTGAAAACAGTTTCTTTTCTTGTAAAAATAAAGGTCATCCTAGTCTATATACCTAGGTTCAACAACAATTACAGGTTTTCCCAAGTGGGACAATTTGCCACTGTCAATAAATCATTTTCTCATAGGAGTCTCGCCTAGGGAAAACATCTTGACCTTAGGTAATTAAAACCAGCAAATAGACATACAGAGCAAAGAAAACATACCAAAAAACTGCACGATTCTCTTGTACTTGTTATTTTTTAATCTAACAGCAGACTGTTCAAATGGCTTGTCATTACCTGATCAATAACTTTACGTTTAAAAGTCTAACTTTTCAAAAAGCACTTTGATTAAAAAATTTTAAAAATTCCTAATGGAATTGGGGTTGGGGTTCAACTCTGAAGGTTTAATTTAAAAGTTGAAAGTCACCAAATGGTCATGGATTTTCCACTTTATTTTATGCAGCATGTACCTGAAAATTAAATCAAACTTTATTAACAATCAACAAAAGCTGTAGCTATATCCAAATGATGTTAGACACATAGATTTGTTTTATTTTTTCAACCGAAATCAGATTATGGTATAAATAACCCCAATTTTCTGAAGGTTGTCTAAACATACAAAGGTGAGAAAAAAAATCTGAATGACCTCAAACAGCATATTGTTTTAAATCAGTTTTAACAGTAAAAATGAAAAAAATAGATACAGAAAACACTTTATATTAATTAGCAAAGAGATAACTTTGACAACTGTATGCTGTTGGTTTTACACTCAAGAGAACACATATTTCTGGAGAGCAATTTAATATCTACTAAGAGCCTTTAATATTTTCATGCCTTAATCCAGTAATTTTTACTTCTAGGACTCTAATTTAAGTAACTAATAAATAAGGAGCACAAAGTTTCTGTACAAGAATCACCCAGTCCCAACCCCTTCCCCTCTGACAGCTGTCAGTCTGATCTCTGTATCTATGAGTCTATCTCAACTTTGCTAGTTTCTTTTGTTCATTAGATCCCACATACATTGTCTTTCTGTGACTGGCTTATTTCCCTTACCATAATACTCTCAAGGTCCACCCATGCTGTGGCAAAAGGTCAGATTTCCTTCTTTTTTTTATGGCTGAGTAGTATCCCATTGTGTAAATGTAGCACAGCCTTTTTTTTTCCCCCCTTACAAGGACATTTAGAAAGAGAAGGAGAGTGGAAGAGAAAGAGAGAAACATTGATGTGAGAAAGAAGCATTAGCTGTCCGCCTCCCATATGCACACAGACCTGGGATCCTCTGCACCTGAACTGGAGATCCAACCCACAAGCTTTCAGTAACAGGACAACCCTCCAACCAACTGAGCCATGCACGGTCCAGAGCAGCTTTTTTTTCTTTTTTAACACCACAGATAGTTTTATTTTGTACACAAGCTCTTTAGAAAGCATCCACTCCACCGTTTTAGATCTTCATCTTCTAGCGCTACAAGTCCAGGGATAGAGAACAGCCAAGAATGTTTTTGGAAAAGTCTTTTTGTTATGCCAATCTTTTCATGAGAAATCTTCTGGAGCTGGTCTCCAGGCATACTTAATAAACGCCCCATCCATCTTTCACATGGCCACCACTTAGGAACACTTGGATGCTTCCAGATCTTGGCTACTGAAATAAGGCTGCAATGAACATAGGGGTGCATATATTCTTTCGAATTGTTTTGGGTTTCTTTGGAGATATTCCCAGAAGTGGAATCCCTGGATCTGTCATAAGGCAGTTTCATTTTTAAGTTTTTGAGGAAATTCCATACTGTTTTCCACAGTGGCTGCACTAGTCTGTACTCCTACCAACAGTGAATGAGTGTCAGCAGTGGTAATCTTTTCATGATAGCATACCAATGTTTTTCCTTTCATTTTTACAGATATTTGTCATTTTTCTATAATCATTATGTATTATTTTTATAGTCACTATGAATTACTTTAAAAGTTTCTGTTCTTTGATATCAATCAGTCCTACCTGAAGAACTCATCAAAGATGCATACAAAAACATAAGGACAAAGGTGTTCATCAGTATTATTGATAAGAGAAAATAAATGAACCTAAATATCTAATACTAAAGAAACAGTTAAGTGAATAATGATATTCAGTAGTATACTATTCCAACATACACACAAAAAATTGTTTTATGAAAAGTATGTAACAGAGAAAAATTCTTATGAAAACACTGTAATTTAAGTCAGTAAAATCATGATACAAAATGTATATGCAATAGAGGCATTCAATTTAGTAAAAGTATAAAACATGAACAGAAGGATAAGAACCAACTTCAGGACAGAAATTGCCTAAAATCAAAGAAAGGAGAATAGGATGGGAATGAGTATAAAAGAGACTTCACTTGCACCTCTAATACTTCATTACTGAAAGGTAAGAAGGATGAAAGGGAGGGAGGGAAGAAGGAAAGAAAGAGCTGAAGAAAATATGACAAAATGTAGCATTGTTTCATTGGAAGCTTAGAGTAGTAATTACTATAATAACCAACACTTACTGATCTATTATAATAACTAGCACTTCTTTAGCACTTGTTTGATACTAGTACTGCCTTAAAAGCTTTACAAGCACTTCTCTTTTTTAAATTACTTTATTGTTGTTCAATTACAGTTGTTTGCATTTTCTCCCCTCCCCCCCCCACCCCAGCCAAACCCACCTCCCTCCCTTGCTTCCATCCTTCCCCTTGGTTTTGTCCATGTGTCCTTTACAGTAGTTCCCGAAAACCCTTCTCCCCACTGTCCCCTCCCCGCTCCCCTCTGGCTATTGTTAGATTGTTCTTAATTTCAATGTTTCTGGTTATATTTTGTTTGCTTTTTTCTTTTGTTGATTATGTTCCAGTTAAGTGTGAGATCATATGGTATCTGTCCCTCACCGCCTGGCTTATTTCACTTAGCATAATGCTCTCCAGTTCCATCTATGTTATCTCAAAGGGTAGGAGCTCCTTCTTTCTCTCTGCTGCGTAGAATTCCATTGTGTAAATGTACCATAGTTTCTTGATCCACTCATTTGCTAATGGGCACTTAGGTTGCTTCCAGCACTTGGCTATTATAAATTGGTGGGAATGCAGACTGGTGCAGCCACTGTGGAAAACACTATGGATTTTCCTCAGAAAACTGAAAATGGAACTGCCTTTTGACCCAGTAACTCCAGTGCTGGGATTATACCCTAAGAGCCCTGAAACACCAATCCAAAAAACTCTATGTACCCCAATGTTCATAGCATTATAAGCACTTCTTCATTTAACCTTAAAACAACTCTATGAGGTAGGTACTCTTATTATTCCCATTTTACAGATGAGAAAATAGAAGCCTAAGTTGCTCAGCAAGATGCAGTATGAGGTTTCATGATACAGAGGCAGTCTGATTCTAGAGCTCATTCACCTGGGAGGTTAGTTTTATTACTCCCTGTACTTTTATATTTTTGAAATATTTAATGACTTAAATTGTTACATGGAATAGGATTTTAACTAGGTTTTAAAAATCCATATTAAAAAAAGTGAAAGGATAGACCAAATGATTAATAATGGTGTTTTCTTGATAATATGATATGGGTGATTTTTTCCACTTTTTAATATTTTTCCACATTTCCAAATGTTTTACAGAATACATATATAAAATATATATCAGTTCAATTTTTAAAACAAGAAATCTGGGGTATATTCAAAAGGAATATGATACTTAAGTTATTTTATTTTATTACATTATATATACATATTTTATACATCTATTTATTCACTGTATTTTAAATAACTTATAAGGGAAGAAGAATGAGGAATTGGGAAGGATAAATGAAGAGGATTTTTAAAGGAACAAAAAGATGATTCAAAAGTGGAAAATAGGTCATATGAAGAAAGACTAAATTAAGGTATCTTGGTTCACTTTCTACAAGTCCATGAACCCTTTCACCAGTGGGAGAGATCTCCCTTGCTCTTCATTTCCTTCAAGGATCAGAACAAAGCTTTTTTTGTTAACAGAGAATATTTTTTACTTGTATATAGAGTTGCATCTACTGTGAGAGGTTGTGGAAATACTTCAGAAGAATGTGAAATCAGATGAACTTGCATTTTGCATTGCATCCCCACTACTTCCTGGCTGTGTGATCTTGGGAACATTACCTAATCTCCCTTGGCTTCTGTATCTTCATCAGCAAATTAGAGCTTACAGATACCTGACATTGTAGGCTTGGTGCACAGTGAGTTGATAATACATAATGAGTTATTGTACTAAAGCATCACCGTGCTTAAAAGCATATTTGTAGCTCTTTGTAAATGACCCCTTCTTAACTTAGTCACACCACTATTTCTCCAATGGAGTCCTAAGCTCCTCAATAAGGGGTAGGAAGAGGGGGTGCCTCCATTGTCTTCTTAGGAGATTAGGAATTTTCTCCAATAGTTTTTATATTATGTCCTTGCATTTTGTCGATAATAAAAAATTATATATATACACATAGGCATTTCAATTACTTGTATGTCAGTCATTAGTGTAAAATGTTAGTACCTTAGTTTGCACTTGGCTTTATGATCCCGAAGGCACCTTACTCCCTGAATGCCAGCCACAATGGCCCCCTTATTGTCCCTTCAACCTACTTAAAGCCTTTTGTATTTGTTGTTCCCTCTGCCCAGAACGCTCCTTCTTCTTTGGGTCTTTACTCAAATGTCATTTTCCTAGTAAGGGCATTCCTAGCCACCCTTCCTAAACCCCTAACACTCCTACCTCCTTTCCCTACCTTACTGTTCTCCCTAACGCTGTCATCATCTTGCATACAGCCGATTTTACTTGTCTGTTTCTCCTCACAAAAATGGAAGCTCCATGAAACCAGATTTCAGTTTAACTTTTAGTTGCTAGCACACAGGCACTCAGTGAGTACACTATGTTAATTAATGCATTATGTGATCACTGGAAATGAAAACAATTTTTTGTTGTTCATATCAAATATTTCAACAATTAATTTAATAATTGCTAAAATTTATCCAAGGATGAATTTGGGGGGAATCCTCAAATTCTCAATTCAAGAAACAAAGGATTAGTTGCAGATAATAGAATTCACTTTATCCAGTTTAAGGAGAAAGGAATTTCTTACACAGTACTGGGTACCTTACCGAATTTCTTGGAGGGCCGATGAGGAAAGCTTGGATCTACGCAGCCAGGTGAAACACAACTAGGAATGACACCCTACAACCTACAAGATTAACATAGTGAAAACTGCATGCAGCCATCACGTACCACTCCACGCATGTGATGCTAGGGACTCAACATTCAAACCTCTGTGTCTACTAGAGCAGAAGAGCCAAATGTCCCTGTTGCCATGTCAGCCAGAAAAATGAATCCATACTCATGCAGCTGCTGTCTCATGTTGTTCACTTTCTCCTTCTGAGAATCATGTGAGTACATTTCCTTGGCAAAACCTAGTTTTATGTAGGATATGGTCACAAGGGAGTCTTGTGAATGCTTTAGCTGTCTCACCTTAGGGTCAGGAAGGCATACCAAAAGTGGGACAGATTGGGGAGGAGTCAAACCGCAGTTTCTGCAGCAGTCCACCCTCTAGCTACTCAACATACACTCTTATTTCTGCATTAAAACTCCACCTCTGGGTGAGGTTTGTTTCTCTTCCAGCTCAGTGACAACCCCATCTTGATTCCTAGAAACCTACCAGATAAACTATAAAGTGAACTACCACCAATCCACCACATATGAAAAACTAGGGATTACTATTCAGCAATAAAAAGGAATGAACTATTCACATGTTATAATTAGGGGAATCTCATAGGCATTACGCTAAGGAGGGAAGCTAGCCTCAAAAGTGTCTATCTGTGTGATCCCATTTATATGGCATACTTCAAAAGACAAGACTATTATGATAGAAATCAAATCAGTGGTTGTCAGGGTTGAGTGGTGGGAGGAAGTGTGACTATGAAAGGATAACTCAAGGGAGATTTGGGGGAGCTGATGAAATTGTATCTTGATTGTGATGGCAGTCACACAAATATATACATGCATTAAAATCCATAGAACTGTGCATCCCAAAATTCCATTTTATAGTATGTTAATTTAAAAATCAAAAGGATAAATTTAAAGATAGTACAACCTAAGGAATACTAAAATTGTCCTTCATTGAAATTGACAAGATGTTAGGTTTTCTAGACATCCATTAATTTTGAAAAAAACTAAGGAAATGAGGAAAACACTAATATTGTATACATAGAAGAACAAGGAACAAAATATGATCAGGGACAATAATTTTCATTTCTGCAATTTCTGCAATTCTGAGATTACCTTTAGTAATGGTAACTTTCTTCCTCCAACTTTGCTTTGTCCTCAGGTGGCATCTCAACTAGTCAGGGGTCTTTGTCTAATGGGTGAGTACAAAGCTTAATTCCCAAGTGGTCTCAGTCTTGGTGGTCCTAACTATATGGAGTATAGTATAGTTGCTGTAGTCTCCCATTAACTTTTATCACTAGCTGTTAAAATACTAGGAAGCACTCCAGAGAATCCTGAGCTCCAACTCTATTGTAGAAAATCATAATAAACCATCATAGCAAACTTTTTTTTTTGCTTTTAAGTCCATTGGCAGAAAGAGCCCAAAAAGCCCAAGGCAGTCTCAACTTCTCAACTTCCAGTTCAACTGTCTCCCTCATGGAGTATTTTTCCATTGAATACCAAGCCCTTCAAACTAGCAAAGTCTAAAGTAAAAAGTAGGGATGGAAAATGTTATGCCCGGGTCATTCAGTGTAGTAATGAGAAATAACACCCCACTTCACTCCTCGGTTTCTGGACCAATGTGTTCTGGTTTGGAGAGAAACCTCATCATATATTAGTCACTAGTTCAGAGAATATACTTTATCCTAAATGGGAAATAACAACCCAGTGTTGAAGGGTGTTATTTCCCATCTGACACAGTAAATCAGTTCCTTCGATCATTGCTATGCCATAAGCCAGGTGCTTCTGGTGAAGGTTTTGTGGAATACCAGTGAACGCCAAGATCTCTGGCCTCAATCATTTTGCTATTAAATGAGTTTCTTGATTGAAAGAAATATTGTACCCTGCCCAGTGTGGCTCAGTTGGTTGGGTGTTGCTCTGCAAAGCTAAAGGTCACCAGTTCAATTCCCACCAGGACACACACCTGGGTTGAGGGACAGTCCCCAGTAGGCATACGCGAAAGACAACCAATAGCTATTTCTCTCCCTCTCTTTCTCCCTCCCTTTTCCTCTCTCTAAAAATAAAAAAAAAATCTTTTAAAAAATTGTAAAAAAGAAAGCAATGTTGTGTGAGAAAGCATGTTGTAATAAGACGTCATATAGATAAGCCATTAAGTCAACAGAGGCAGCTTGGCAGCCTGGGAAAACAAACTATATCAAGAGTGTTTATTCTAGTGAGAACAAAAAACTTTTAACTCCATAATGGAAGGGACCCAATATAATCAACCAGGAGGTAGGTGGGTCCCTTCCTTATACATACGATGTAGAAAGTTCATTAGCTGTCTCTACTGCCCACAGATTGGGCATTCAGCAATGGTAGAGAGTGCGCCAGCCTTAGAGAGATGCAGTCAATTTTTTATTGAGGCACGAGCAATTGTCTTACGACGGACCATTGTTTATGAGTTCATTAACACAGTGAGGTCACTGGGGAAAGAAGCTGACTGACATCAACAGATTGAGTCATCTGGTTCACCTAATTATTAAACACTTGATAAAAATACACATAGGACATTGATACGCCTACATACTGGGCCCATTTCAAGAGATTCACTCACATAATTCTTTCCCAATCCACCTTAACAGCAAACCTACAATCCTGTCCCTTCCAACTCCTTCACTATACGGCCAAATCTTTAGCTACTGCCCACAAACTGTTGTAGATCTGACATCATGTCACCTTCTTCCAGGCAAAGTTCACCGTACAGTTGTACCCATCGGAGGGGTTTCCTTTTCCATTGTCCTTCAGAGCCCCTCGTGATTTATTTGCTAATGAATGTAACAGCAGAGAGATGGTCCTTGAGTTTTTCCATACATAATATTTTAAGGCCAGAAAGCATGAACTAAAAATTAAAGAAAAATTAAACTGCTTGGAAACAAAATATTATGCTGAATATGATAGCAAATGTCAATATAATTGTTTCCTATGAGACACACTGCTCAAAGAATGCATGCAAAACCAAGCTGTTTGTGAGCCATATACGCAACATCTGCATGTGTCTTCACTGATACTCGCATTACTTGGGACAGGAGTATTGCTGGCTAGTGAAGCTGAACCATCAGAAATCCTATGACCTGACAAGCCTTTTATTATTTTATCAACTTTCCTATTTAAAAAAAAAAAATGCAAGTGTGATTGACATGCACAGATTCTGCAAGTTCATTTACTGTCATACTTCAGATAAGAGCAGTGAAGGAAATAAATTTTAGCCCTTAAAGTTCAGAGATATGCAATTCGTACTTAGTGAGAGATGCTTTTGTCAAATAATTTGAAAGAAAAGACTAGGTGACTGGAAGCAGAGTTTTAAAAGATTTTAAATGTTAAGCACTATAAAGAAGTCAACAGCTGCTGAGCCTCAAACCTCAGAAAAGGACTGGCCTTTAAAGATCACTGAGCCCAATCTCAAATCCCTGAATCCTCTCTGCGATTCTCCCTCAAATGACTTTGCAGACTTGAAAAAAACTTCAGGGACTGAGAGATGACTGCCGTCCCAGGCAGCCCTCCTACCTTTGGACTGCTCTCACAGTAAGAAAGTCTTTCTTCAGGGGAGCAAAAAATCTGTCTCGTTGTCATGATTCTAACTCTGGGTCCCAAAAGGGCAAGCCTCATTCCTCTTCTGATGACGACCCTCCAGATGTTCCTCCTCCTCCTAACCTTCTCTTCTCCAGGATAAGCATCCAGTTTCCTACATCATTTTTACATGATTTAATTTTATTTTCACCTCAATTTTCCAATATTCATCTTAAAAGTATACATTTAAACTGAAATAGTAGCATAGAGTTAGCCTCTAATAGAGTAAAAGTAGGATTTCCCTTATTCTAGAGGGGCAATAATTATATTTTTGTAATATAATGTCCAGGTAGACTTTCTGGAAGTTGCATTAATGTTCACTGCAATTGCTAACATTGCCCAGGAACTCAGTGTGCCAGGCACCTCAAAAAGGGCCTCGCAGGCATCATCTCACTTAATTTTCATGACAACCACCTATGAGGTAGGTGCCATTTTTATTGCCATTTTCAGATGAGAAAAATGAGGCTTAGAAAGTATAAGAATTTGACCTACCCCAAGTTGAATGAATACCCTATAAGTGACAGAATTTGGATTCTCTCCCAGGATTTCTGGAAAAGAAGTGCCTAACGCCTACTGAGTACTCACTATGTGCCAGAACTGTGCTGAGCACTTACCTCAAACTGTTAAGTAACTAGTATTACTATTCCCACTTTACACATAAATAAACCGAGGTTTGAGAGGTTTAGAAATTGAGAACTAGCTTATCTGAACAAGTTTACTTTATAGACCTCCGTTCAGGTTTTTATACTGATTCTTTATTGGATTTAGTTTGTCACTCTACTCTCGAAATTTTTAGAGATACTGATTTGACCATCTGAAGTATTTTTAATCCCTGATAGATTTTTATAACCGTAAATCTTATAAGAAAGGTTTCCATGTGTTCAAATTACCAACACATTATACTGCCTATTATGCCTAGGAAAGAGTCACCCAAAGCCAAGGGGAAACCTCTCCAGCAGCCATCAACCCAGTCATCAGACTGTGTCAGCCCACATTCAACTCCTAATGGTCTGATCTAGGCCAGATTTCTCCGTTTTGTCCACTAGGATGCAGTGGATTTGTTAAGTGTCCTATTGAAATGTAGATGGTTCATCTCAGCTCAAACAGTGACCCTATCAAAAAAAAGAATATCAGATGAGTGTGAAGTAATTTACAGATTGTAAATCCATCTCCTTTCTCCTTCTAAATATTATGTTTTCAGAAACAAAACACGAATTAGATATATGTTAAATTGTTTTCATATTCATGATACTATATTTTTATTCATGTAATTAGTTACATCAAAATGAAATTTGCTTTCCAATGTCTTCTCACACAGTCTTCTGAACTGACTTTGGTCAGGCAGCATGACATGTTGCTTTTTATAGCCCATGCTTGTGCTCTTGACCTCTTGGGCACCTTTAAGATTGGCAGTATAATTTTAGGGTTTTGTTTGCATTTCCTCTTTGGCTAAGCTGATAGTTACGCTTTTTCATTCATTGAATTACCCATCACTGTAAGTGAATTACCTGCTCTTAAAAGTCATCCTTTTGATAGAGAGATGCATGGCGCCTACACAACCTTTCCTGACTTTGAAATATATTCAACAGATTTGGCAGTTTGCTACCACCCTTCATTTAATAGTCCTTCTTTGTCTAAAGTAATGTTCCCATTCAGTTCTATGCTACAGTATTAGCACTTTTCAAAATATTTAAGACAGCATTAGAGATCCAAACTTAATTCAAGCATCCGAATGCTACCACATATGCCTGTATTATCACTCCCAAAGATAATGACAACTAAGAAGCATAGAAACTGGGGCATGTTTTCCCTTGAAATTGCTTTTTAGGAAACACCTAGATTTCAAGTATGTCAAAATGTGAAAAATACGTAAGTCTGATAATTGAAGAAAAACACAGTTATGGTAATTACTGAGGAGTCTGTGTTATAAATTGTGCCCATATTTCGAGCAGTACAAAACTGAGAATTTTCAACAGTATTTTTCTGTCCTCCATTCCCCACATACAACCTATTACAGAAGATAGAGTTGTTTGATTAGGAAGTAAGAAAGGTCAGACATCTGTCTAGTTTTATGAAATGCTTTGTTTAAGACATTTTATACTTTTTAACTGAATACCAAAGTTCCCCACATATTTTTGTAAATCTGACATCCTGTCCCAATTAGTATTATTTTAAATATATCTGTAGTGCTATTACCCCTCTGAGAGATACAAAAGGTCACTTTCCTTTTCTAAAACAGAATTATTCAACAGAGTTTAATAACTGCACTGCTAATGTAATTCATATGATACCTCTGAGAGAAAATGCTCCTTGAGAGAAATTCAGACCAAGTTTCATTTGTAATGTTAATGCATTTTGCCTGAGAAAGTCATTTCCCCACATGCTGGCCAGACCTAATGAGGCTTTGGTACTAGAGAGAAGAAAGACACACAGCACCATTTTTCATCTCAGTTCAAAAATAAAAATTACATTAGCCATTTAGAGGATGGCTATTTGTGTCCCTTTGATAATTTTCTAATCCCTAGCATTTATAAAGTAGACCTTGAATTTTGATACCACAAATCCTGATTGACATTTAATGATTCCTTTTCTTATTAACAAAATGAAGTGGCCTAAGAAATTTATAGAGATGCACCATTCCACTAATATCATAATCTAAAAAAATAAGATAAAATGACCAAAACAATTTGAGCAAGAACCAGCCCACTTTTTCTCTTTAAAATAAGGGTGGGGGGGGGAATTAGTTCCTAAATAATGTGTCCATAAGGTTATGACTCAGGACTGAATCATACTTACTTATGGAAGGAAATGCCAAGATGTGGTTTCAAACCCATTTGGAAAACAAATAACTTTTTCTAAGTAATGGAAGAAAGTAATTCTGTAAACAGCATCAAACCATCATCAGAAATGTAGATTACTCATATAAAAAATCCTGAGTAAAACAGTATTGTATTCGTCTCACATTCCCATACTGCATGCCATTCTCATTTACCCGTGTCTATAATTGCTACATTTAAGTGAACAAGCCCTGATTCTATATTCTGCCTCCCATAAATGATACATTTCAGACTGTACCAAATTGAGAGGTTTATGCACCTATTACTAACTCCCAACCCGTCTCCTAATTTAAGTTTAAATTGCTTTTTCTAGAATTCATGGACCTTCACACCCAAGGCTTTGCCTGGCTCTCCATTCTTATCATTAACTATTTCCTTAAAATTGTTTACAATCCAGTCAAACATACAGTTATCTAAAGCCATTTCATTTTTTTTTAACCTCTACACCATTGTTCATGCTTTGTTTTCTACCTGGAATAAACTTCCATTCTTCTCCCTCTGTCTACCCGATAGATTGAGATAAAATATCACCTTCTTTAAATGATTTGCTTTGTTTAGTTCCTTGAATATTTACTTTGTAACATCCTCATTAACTATATCACTTATACCTATAAATGAAATGATAAAAGTTACCTTTCAAACTCGAGAACTTTTTAGTACACTTACTGGCATCTTCTGTGGTGTAACACAGCACCTCACATAACAGAGTATGCAGTAAAAATGTGTAAGAGAGTAAACGAGGAAGTGTATAGTCCATGGTCTTGTGTTTGCACTACCTATTATTCATGAAGGATCCCCTCATCCTTTTCATGGCAACCTTAAACTTATTATAGGGATAAATTATTTTCAAAGACTAAAAATCCAGTAATATGACACATGACACCATGACCAACCCTTCCACTGAAAAATAATTAAAATTGTAAAAATATTTTTAAATGTATCAGTGAGTTCACAAGAAAGTAAGCAGTCTCAAAAGCCATAGGTATCAGAGAGATAAACTGAGCTTTGAATCTGGTTTTCACTTTGAGTACACTTACCCATGAAGGTGAACTTGAGCTTCTGTTTTCACAAGAAACAGGCGATAAATCCTGGGAGGCACCTGACCAAGGTGAGAATCTAATAGGAGATACTTTAATAAATCAGGCACCCCAAAGGCCTAAACCCTGAGGTATATGTGAACTAGAAATAAATCCAGGGAACAGCAAGGCAAATTGCCTATTATAAAATGTGGCATTGGCTAGAAGGAAACATAAAATCACCGCTTGGAATTGATATCCACAAGCTGACCCTCCCTGAGCTTGTAGTCCAATCTCATATTACCCGGGGATATCCAGAAAACATCAGGCAAAAAAAATTAATTTAAAGTGTTTCTGTGTTGGTAGAGTTCCCCAGTGTTTGGCAGAAGCAAATGCAAGTTGTCACTGGAGGTATAAATTGCCAATACAGGGCTTAAAAGATCTGAACAGATAAAACTCCAAAAAATATAAACTTGTAGTTGAAACTCACAAAAC
The DNA here is from genome assembly GCA_004026765.1 of Micronycteris hirsuta. Lineage (NCBI taxonomy): Eukaryota > Metazoa > Chordata > Mammalia > Chiroptera > Phyllostomidae > Micronycteris > Micronycteris hirsuta. The sequence continues at coordinate 60,257 of PVJI01009316.1, forward strand.
ATATGAGGAAACAGTCTACCTAGAGTGAGAGGAAGTAGAAACAACAGGCTGCAAATTTTGATGCATAAAAACTTCAGGTTTTGGAATTAGAAGACAAAAGTAAATATTAAATATACTTAATAAATTTTTAAAATTTAAAGAGCATACTTTATTTTTAAAAGATGTAATATTTTTAAAAGACAAAACTGATTTAGAGAGAGAGCAGGAAAGAAGGAGGGAGGAAGAGAGAGGGGAGGAAGAGAGGAGAGAGGAAGGGAAGAAAGGGAAGAGAAAGGAAGGAAAGAAGAAAGGGAGAGGAAAGAAGTAACTACATAGAACATTTAGAAATTAAAAATATAATAATTGGAATTAGAAACTCAATAGATTCTCCTTCCCATTCTCTTTCTCTTACTCTTGGTCCACACCAAGGATTCAGCCTTGATTTTTGTTTTAATTATCAAAATTTATTTACCTGATAGAGTACCTACAAAACAACTACCACTGAACATCCTACTTAATAATAAAAACATTCCTATTGAGATCAGGACAATTACCATAATGCCCACTTTTTCCAGCTTTGTACTGGAAACTGGTACTCTTGTCAGTACCAAAATGGAATAAAAGAAAATAAACAATAGAAAGAATAGAAGGGAAGAAATTAAAATATCATTATTTTCAAGTTGTATGCTTTGTTACAAAAATCCAACAGGATCTACAGATAGTTTCTCGAATAAGAAAAGCATTTAGTAAATAAACAGAGTATGAAGTCTATATGTAAAAAGCTATTGAATTTTATACACCAGCAATACGGAGAGGCAAAATGAATTTTTAAAAACTAAAATAAATACATATGGAATACCCAAAAATAAATTTAATAAAAATACTCAAAATCACTATGGACAAAAATATAAAACTGTACTGAAATACACTTTAAAAAAAAAAACTAAATAATCAAGAACTATACCATGATCATGAACTTCTTCTTTCTTCAATGAAGAAGAAAATTATGAGCCCTGGCTGGTGTAGCTCAGTAGATTGAGCACAGGCTGCAAACCAAAGGGTCACAGGTTCGATTCCCAGTCAGGACACATACCTGGGTTGCAGGCCAGGTCCCCAGTGGGGGCCACCCAAGAGGCAACCACACATTGATGTTTCTCTCTCTTTTTTCTCCCTCCCTTCCCCTCTCTAAATAAATAAATAAATAAATAAAATTTTAAAAAAAAGAAAATTACAGTTCTTCATTGATATGTAAATTAAACTTAGTGGCAATAAAAATCCCATCAGGTGTGTGTGTACATGCATGTAAATTAACATGGTGAGTCTAAATTCAAAATTTAGATTCAAGAGTCAAAACTGTGACAACACTATTCTGTGGAATGAAAAGAAAAAAAGTTGGAGAACTTGCCCTACTACATATCAAGATTCATTATAAAGTTACATAAATTAAAATCAGGTGGCGTGGACACAGACTGGTGATTAGACACATTAAATAGGATAAAAAGCTCAGAAATAGGCTCATACATTTATCAACTGATGTATGACCAAATGGTCTTAAATATTTGTGAGAGATAAACAGACTTTCCAATAGACGGTACGGGACAACTGCATAATCGTGGGGGAAAATATGACATTGCATCCTTACCAGACACCATAAGCAACAATCAATTTCAATTGAATTTAATACTTGTAAAATAATTAGGATGCAATACAAGAAACAATTTTCATGACCTCAGTACAGAGGAAATTTTCTTTTTAAAAATGTGCAAACATAAAGAAAATGATTGATAGAAATGACAACATAAAAATTTAGAACTTCCGTTTCTCAAAAAGTACCATAAAAAGATTAAAAACAAACAAAACTACACAGTGCAGAAAAAAATATTCCTGGGAGAAGGATTTGTATCTAGAATATATAAAGAATTCCTATGAAACAATAAGAATGGAGAAACCAAGAACGTTTATTAAAAACATTCCTCCAATATATATTTATTTAACTTATCAACTATATACAAATACTTCTTAAATCTCTACTTCAGTGCCTTATAACCACATCAGTTATAATGAATTTAACATTGCCATAATCTGGTCTTTCCTAAAATCAGTCTTCAAAACTTGTAGTCATGCTTGTCACTTACCTTTCTTTGCTTTCCATATTCAATTATTTACAAATACACTCAGTTCTTCCTCGGCAGGTTTTCTCACATTTTGGTCCTTTCCATTTCCATGTCACTTTTATAATTCAGAACCTTCTTTTCTTGAACTTGTGATGAACTTGCAACTGGACTTCCTGCCTCAACGTTGTCTTTGACACCCTTCCTACTTTCTGCTGAACAAGTGTAGATTAATCTGCTTTAAACACACTTTCTTTTTCAATAAAAACACATTTAGTCATAACCATATAATAAAATGTTGAATCTGATCAAAGAATGGAGAGTGAGTTTTTTTAACAAATTTTTTTATCCTCACCTAAAGACATTTTATTCTCATTGCTTTTAGAGAGGAAGGACTAAAGGAAGGGAGTGAGGGAAACATCAATGGAAGAGAGAAGCATCAAGCAGTTGCCTCACATATGCACCAGGATCAGGGATCATATGTGTCCAGACTGGGGGTTGCATAGGCCACACCCAGACCAGGAGTCGAACCAGCAACCCAGTCATGTGCCCTGACCAGGAATCAAACCCTCAACCTTTCAGTTAAGGGATGATAATCCAACCAACTGAGCCACATTGGCCAGGACTGGAGAGTGGTTTTTTGATTATAAAAGTCATGAAACTCAATATACAATGGAGGTAGCACCCTAAATTGGTGGAGAGTGTATGGATTCTAATTGATTAACCATAAGGAAATATATATATACTCCTAGAACACACCATATATTTTAAGAAAAACATGTATTTTTTTAAAAGTAACACTTTTAAAGAAGAGATATGAGACTATCTTTACAACCTCAGGATAGAAAGCATTTCTTAACTAAGACACAATAAGTACAAAGTATTTAAGAAAAAATTATGTATTTGACTACATTAAAATTCAATCCTTGTAAAAAATTTAATCCTTGTGTTTACAAAACAAATCAATTTTAAAAATGAAAAGATAAATCATAAACTGAAAAACAAAATTTGCATCACAAACTACTGTCAAATGATTAGTATCCAAAAGATATTTTTTTTAAAAACCACTCATCCAAATTAATGACAAAAAGATAAACAACCCAATGGAAAATGGGCAAAGGACCTGGAAAGCAATAGAAGTGGAATAATGAATGACCAAAAACATTTATATTCAGGTATATACAAATTAAAACTACACTGAGCTATCAGATTAGCAAGAGTTAAAATGTGGCAATAACAACTATAAGGTGCAGTTATGGAGCAAATGAAAACTTTTACATGGTTGTTATGGGTATAAATTTGTACAACATTCACCCTGGTAAAACACTATGACATTACCTAATAAAACTGATGTACTTATGTTATAACCCGGCATTGATACTCCCAAGAATATGGCTCCTACAGAAACATTAGCGTATGTACACCTGGGTACTTGTAAAAGAACATCACACCAGCATTTGTTTGTTACAGCAAAAATTAGGAAACAACCCAAATGTCTGTCAAGAATACAAAGGGTAAACAATCTGTGGTATATACACAGGATGGAATTTCACATACAACAATAAAAATTAAAGAACTACAGCTACACAAAAAAACATGGTGGAATCCCAAGAACATAATATTAAAAAAGAGCAGGGTAGATAAAATACATAGAAAATTATTCCATTCATATTAAAAAATCACAAAAGCATGTACTGCCTACAAGCGTTTTTTTTCATTTATCAATATTGTTAGTTCACAATCTCAAGGCAAGCAATCTATTTAGCTAGAAATTTGAAAATAATTTTAATACATTATGACTTTTGTGGGAGTCAACCAAAGAGACTCCATCAGTCCCTTTTCAAAAATTGATGAGACATAAATTAGAAAGAAAGGGAATGAGAGTATGAACACTGGAGTGAGAGGGACCCATATTGTTCTGTAATGCCAGAATCCATACCGTGCAACACTTCAATATTTCACCTTCCTTTCTTTTACCTCCTTTGCGGAGTTCGAGTAAGCAATCCTATCCATCTCAGATGGCTTCATAAAATGCTCAAATATCAACCAGCAGCTACGTCAGTTATATCCATGTTAAGATTACAATGCACAGCAAGAAACCACAACCAAAGACCTGATTTCTAGTTCCAGTTGGTCACGTGTCCTTCGTCAAGTCATTCAGCTTCACTGGGCTTCAGTTTTCTCTTCCATTAAAACAGCGATAATCAGGCCTGCCTCAGAGCATCGTCATGAGGGTCAAAATAGACTTACTTTAAAAGTGTCTATGTGGTGCCGAACCATAACCGACATTCAACAAATATCAGTACCCACTACCATCGTTGTGCTACTTGATCGCCCGAATCATTTAAAAATAAGAATGGGAGTAGGGAGACAACATTGGACCTCAGAGGACAACTATTTGTTAATTTGCTTTCATTCCGTTATTATGAGGTCACCAAGTCTGTTGAAAATATATAAGTCTGTTGCAACAAAAAGGAGGTCATGTTCTAACTTACATTTTCTTTTCTTTAACTAACATCACTGCATGTTCGATAATTATGCTAATTCATCCCCCTTCCTTACCTTATACAACAGCCCCTGCCAGCTGATAACAATCATCACGTCCTGTCCCTTGTTTCCTGTTTTTTTTTTCTTTTTTAATGTAGGTTTCTCATGATGCAGATCCCAAGTCCCAATCCCATCCTCTTTTAGGATGCCACTCACTGTTTGACATGAAGCATCGTTTTTTATGCTCATGGAAAGAATAAACCTTTACACCCATTTCCTACGCCACTGAGGCCCACTCTCTTCTGTTGCTCCGGCTGTTGAACATGGAGGACTGTCTGCAGTCCCTGCCAGAGATCCAGGCATCTTGAATGTGAATCTAGGAAACATATTATTTGATACATATGACTTATACATTATTTTTAGGGCTTAAATGTTCCCCTAATTTCTAAATAACTAACTCACAATGAAGTTTAGACACAGCCTATAACTAAATGGTGTCCTTAAACAGAACAAGTTTAAAAGAAGTCTTGCCTTAACCCATTTTCTACATGTATGCATGGAAATTTTTGACTCTCTTTTTACTTTCACAATGCCTAATAAATAATATGCATCAGGCAGATCATCAGTAAATATTGTTGACTAGCAGATTCTTTTTTGTCTCTTTTAAATTTTATTTTTCAATTACAGTTTACATTCAATGTTATTTTGTTTTAGTTTCAAGTGTACTGCATAGTGGTTAGAAAACCATATACTTTACAAAGTGATCCCCTGAGATTTCAAGTACCCACCTGGCACCATAGTTATTATAATATTCTTGACTGTATTCCCTATGCTGTACTTTAAATCCTGTGACTATTTTATTTTTTCAATGTATTTTATTGATTATGCTGTTACAGTTGTCCCAATTTTTTTCCTTTTGCCCTCCTCCACCCAGTGTCCCCCTTCTCTAGAGCAATCCCCCTGCTTAGTTCATGTCCATGGGTCGTGCATTTAAGTTCCTTGGCTTATCCCTTTCCTATACTATTCTCTTTTTTTCCATTTTATATTATTCTTTTTTTATAACTATATTTTATTGATTATGCTGTTACAGTTGCCCCATTTCCCCCCTTCTTTCCCCCCTCCCCCTTACCCCCCTTTCCCCTCCCTTTAGTTTTGTCCATAGGTCATACACATAAGTCCTTCTGCTCCTGTACTTCCTATACTGTTCTAACCTCCCCTTGTCTGTTGTCTACCTCCCATTTATGCTACTTGTTCTGTG
>PVJI01009317.1:0-66077 GCA_004026765.1 Micronycteris hirsuta
CTGCAGTGAAATGGAAAAGCTCAAGTCTAATAGCATTATATGTGAACATACGTACAATACTAGCCTCGGTAATGGGTGCTAATTAAAAGCTTTCTTGAAAAAGTGACATTTGAAGCTGAGAGATTTAATTAAGTGCAGAGGAAGGCACAGAGTGCTCCAGGCAGAGCGAGCAAGTGATATCTAATGGTAAAGGTAACCTGACATGCAGAGAAATTGAAAGAGGCACACACAAATAAGGCTGGCAGGAGAGAGAAGGAAAAAGGTAGTATGAACGGGCTTTATAAGTAACGTTAAGGAGGTGGGACTATATTAAAAAATAATGGTAAACCATTGAAGGAATGGTGTAGGTGACAAGATCAGGAATGCATTTTGAAAATTAATTTCAACTGCAGGTGAGCATGGGTTGGAGAAAAGAGGGAAATATGGATGCTGGTGTCTGTTAATTGATTGTAGGCATTTAAAGGAATCATGAGGATAATTCTGATTGAAATGATGTTGGCGGGGAAGGGTAGAAATGAAAAGATGCTAGAGCTATCAAGAGAGGAAATTTGTCAGAAATGAATGACATCTTACATGGATGGAATACATAGGGAAAGTCCAGAGAGATCTCCAAGTTTTGGATCAAAGAACTAGGTAAATGATGTGAAAATTACTGGCAGAAGAAACACCAAAAAAAAAAAAAAAAAAATCAGGTAGAATAAATGGATGAAAACTTTTGAGTCATAATATGTTAATTTAGTTGAATAACCAGGGAGGAACTCCCAAAAATGGAATTTATAAAAAAGATGTATTTATCCTTACCTGTTGAAACTTCAGTCACCTTCACAGAGCTCTCCTTTGTTGCGGTGCACCTACGGGGACTTTTCCCACTGCTCAAAGCAGTTTTTGAACTTGATTTTGATGCCACACAGCAACATGTTTCCCTTTGAGGATTTTTTTTTAAATCCGGGGAAACAGTCTTGTTTATCTCAAATTTAAAAATCAGTTTTTAAAATACAAAAGGAAACACACTCTGAAGCTTTAAAGTAAAATTTAGAAAGGTCTATTTTAGAGAAAACGGAAAATAAAATCTCAGATAGCTTTAGCTTTGCATCCATGATACAATATAAAAATATCTAATGGGGGAAAGGAGGCCAACTGTGATTGAACAACAATTTAAAAAATATCATCATGCAGTCATGTCAAAAATTATCAAAAATGCGTGATGATAGAGCTCTGAAACCAGTTAGATGCAGGTTAATCACATCTAAATCAGACTAAGTCAGCATGCATACAAATAGGTTTAAGATAAAGTAAAATTTTAATGTAAAAATAAAACTATAAACTTTAATGTAAATTATTTTATTTTATTTTTTTAAGATTTTTAGACAGAAGGGAATGGAGGGAGAAAGAGAGGGAGAGAAACATCAATGTGTGGTTGCTTCTCACATGGCCCCCACTGGGGACCTAGCCTGCAACCCAGGCATGTGCCCTGACTGTGACTTGAACTGATGACCTTTTGGTTCACAGCCTGCACTCAATGCACTGAGCTACACCAGCCAGGGCTAATGTAAATTATTTTAAATATAAATTCGTAATAAGAAAAATATCTCCAAGTGTAATTCTGTAAAAGAAACATCTGTATTTTCAAATACATAGACGTGTATACTTTCCTACATCAAATGAAATGATAGAATAACCTGACACCTAGCTATTGAAGACACATGAAACATTTATGGCGATAAAGTTGAAATATTCTTAATTTATCAAAGGTTATATAATAAAATTGTATGCTCAGATTATTTGCATAAATTTGAGGGTAGGTAACATTTTAAGAGGCTGTAAATTGAGGCTTCAAAGCATCACTCCTCCTTATCCAAGCCCAGTATTTAATATTTCTGGGCTACATAGTGTTTTCTTCCTTCATTTTACATCTTCTACTTTATTGGAGCACAGAAAAAAATCAAATATTGATGGCACTACAATGTATACTTGCTGTCAATATATATCTGTTCTATTCTGGATTTTCAACTAAGAATAATTTATCCTCCTATGAGATCTTTTCTACTATTTGCATATGAAATAATACAAAAAGGGGGTGCAGTTCAAATTGATAAGTATTAGCCTATCTTCACAAGTTGTGTGCACATTTGAAATTTTATTCAGGATCAAAATAATATTTTTTTTACTTCTTGTTTTGTCCCCCTTCTCTTTATTCCTGCACTACAATATTTTTCAACATTGAAAACAGAAGACTTAAAGATAACTGATGATGCTGACACCATTGCTTTGAATGATGACATATTAATGTGGCCTTTTTCAATGTAGTCACATTGATTAAATGCTGTAAGGACTGTAGTGGAGTGAGGTTTTTATATGGTGGAAGACTCAGAGTTAGAATGAAAATGTTTCTCAAGATACTTGAAGATAAGAATTATTGAATGCAAATGGTTTTGTGTTTGATGCTGCCTATAAAAGTTATAAAACTGCTCATAAAACTGTTAAAACAAATGGCCTTCTTAACAGTAGCTCTGTCTCAAATTAATAGTTTGAAAACAAGTCCACATCAATTATTCTTTGAACGTTTCAATGTCAAATACATTTTGTTTAGTAACTTAAAATATCTTTATTGCTCATACACTCTCCTGGACATCCTGCCCATGTATATGCAAGATGATGGCTTAGCATTCTCAAGCTTCAGTCCACCCTGCCTCTCCTCAAAAGGGAGAAGACGAAAATCCATACTTCCTGTCTTTGATACTAGGGTTCTGAGAGTGAACTAGGTTGTATCTTTCAGGTAATTTTATAAGGTGCAGAATGCTGCATCTTGTACAAACCAGCAGATTTTGGGAGAATAGAGGGCTGGCAATGGCAGGCCTACCTAGTCTTCAGTTTTGTGGGTGTGGTGCCCTGTAATTGCTTGCTGGTGATGACCCAAGCAGTGGCATTTCTCTACGTCTGGATCTCAGCCTCAGTGGTGATTCAAAAAGCCAGTGATGGTTTCTTAACTTCCAGTCCTCTAGCCCTTCAATGACTTTTAAACACATTATCACTAGTAGTATTAAATGATTTTACTTAATATGCTAACTAAGCTCTCTCCTTCATGATCTGGTGCATGTTGTTCTCAGCCTCCATGTAGAGGTTCAGGAAACATGTTCTGTGTTATACTGTATTATGATGGAGTCCAGGGAGGCACGTGTCCCAGGAGAGGCTTCTCCATATGTTCTTCAGAGAAGCAGAAGTTTGCAGCTCAACATCCCCAGTCACAGTTCAGCTCCAAGCATTTCCTAAGAACTCATGTTTGGTTAGGCAGGTCTCTGCACCTCCATCAGCTCTGCTGCCATATTCTCCATCTTACTCCAGACCTCATGGTGTCCTTTTACTACAAACTGCATGGCTTCCCCCTTACACACCAGACCTCGCGCCAACTCCCATCTACACTGTCTCAGACCACGTGGGTTCTTCTCGTGGTGACCTGGACACCTTCTCTTTCTGCCTGCCCGTATTTTAAATGCTTGGCCTGGAACTTCCATATAAGCTCTCACTTGGCGACTCCTTTGATATGCATTTTTGCCAGTTCCCCCATATATTTTACCTCCTTTTGGCTGCCATCTTTAATCAGGGCGAGAGTCCCCAGTGGCTTCCAGGGTGGGCATCTACCCCCAGCCTCTCACGCAGGCACTGTATAAGCTCCCCTGGATGTGTCACTAGTCCTGGAATGCTCTCACCCTTTTCACCCTGGGTGGCAGCCCTCTTCAAGAAAGGCATGGCAATTAACTTGCCATTGTTAAGCAAAGTGTTTTAAATGACATATAATCCATTTCCCCCTTCACCCAATCAAGGATGTGGGGTTTTTCTCCTATTTTCAGGGGACCCTTACTCTGCACCTTGTTACAAAACAATTTCCCTTTTAGTAGACGTAGTTGCCCAAACATTAAACAGTGAGATAGCAACCCCATCTATCTGCCATTGAGACTGCCTTCTGACCCACCTCTTTTTGTCTCCCCAGAAATAGAATTCTACACAGACTGAATTTTCTACAAAGTTTGTACAAGGATGATTAGAGAAGCAGGGGAAGTATGAGAAATTAAAGGGCCAGTTCCACGTGAAACATTTCCAATGATGATTTCTAGCATTGATGTGTTTTTTTTTTTAAGGAGGAAGCAATATTAAATACAAAAATTCTTCCAGGTTACATACATTTAATGAGTAGCTTAAAATATTTCTTTAAATTTAGATAAACTTCTTTTTCTTTCATTGATTATGCATTTTCCCATCAATTTATGTGTGCTTTTTTCCTATTTCAGAATACCTAGCCTTCTTTTTTTTTCTCTCTCTCTATAAAATATGAAAAGTTTATTGGAGAAAGGACTGGATATTTTTGACAACCATTCTGTGTTCATGAGAAAGGCTATATCTCTTAGAATATTACAATTTTCTAAGAATAATATAATAAGCTCAAACTGAGGATAGCAGTCTTTATTGGCTCACCTGCCCCTGCCACAACCCATACAAAGTCACCTAAAACTTTATCAGTGCAGACTAGATAGTGGCATAATATTTAAACCAGAAATAGCTTTAAAAATATGAGAATTGGAGGAAAGGTTTTTTCCTTATGGTATTTTGTCCTTGGTACTCATTTTTAGTTAGGCTACAGATGGCATGCAACTTATTTCCGTAATGCCTTAGGCTTTGTGACATTGATCACACTTTCTAAGAATGTGTGATCTCTTTTGGTCCCTAACCTTGGATACCTCGAGTGTCCACAGAACATGACAACTATTCAATGAGAGGAAGGAAAACAGTTGCCTAAGTAACTATTAATGGAAGCATACATGCTATTGTGTATATAAGTGCTCTGCATTCTAAAGCCGTATCTTTAATCCTTCATTTTCAAGCAAGCCTTTGGCAACTGTAAAACTATTCCAAACTCCTCAAGACCTGAAGGATTAACTAATGGGAGAGAAGTAAAATGAAGTAAGCATAAATTCTCACGTGTACACTTTCATACAAACATTGCACTGAATTCCTAAATGTAGAAAGAAGCTGTATTGGTCTGGATTCTCCAGAGAAACCAAACCAATAGGAAGGACTAATGTGCAGTTGGCTTGACAACCAGGAGAGCCATTGATACAAATTCCAGTCTAAGTTCAAAGGCAGGAGAAGACTGATGTTCAACTCAGCTGTTTCTGTTCTTCATAGGCCTCTATAGGATTGGATGAGCCCCCCACACTCCAACCACTGGAGACAGTGATCTGCTTCATTCAGTCTGCAGATTCAAATATTAATCTCTTCTAGAAACCCTCACAGACATATCCAGAATTGTGTATAACCAAATATCTGGGCTCACTGATTATGTGCCATATTGGCACATAAAATTAGCCATCACAAACCTTAATGGTACTTCCAACACTTAGTTCAGCGTTGTATCATCAGTTTTCTACTGTTCATTTTATAGAAAATATTGATGTCAACATAATTCTACTCAATTGGAATTGTCTTCCTCTAACAATCATATTCTTATACTTAGAAAATAAGCAAAAGGAAGATATCTGGTCCATCTGTCCCATCTAGCTAATTTCTCCCTTTACTGTCTCCATCTTGAAGCTAATAGGAGACCTCCAGAGGGAGCTTCCCTTTCATTACACTCAAACAGATTTCCACTTGTGTTTCTGCTCTGTGTGTACGGCTACTTGTATCTAAAACAGGTGAATCAAGTCTAGGACTGCTATGAAAATTCAGGTTTTCCTTAACATTTTTATTTATTTATTTATTTTCAGAGAGAAGGAAAGAGAGGGAGAAAGAGAAACATCAGTGTGAGAAACACCCATTGGTTGCCTCTCGCAGGGACCCCGACTAGGGACCAGACCAGCAACCCAGGCGTGTGAATTCACCTGGAATCAACCTGCAGCCCTTCAGTTTGCTCAGTGACACCCAACCAAATGATCCACACTGGTCAGGGCTGAGAGTTTCATTTTTGAAGTTTCAAGAAATACCCTGTCAGGTTTGATAAACAGATGTTTATTTTGGAGGCATTGTTCACCTTATCCTCCACAATAGAGCCATGGAGATAGTTTGTAGGTTTTAAAGCCCCAGAGGTGGCTTTAAATAACAGCACTTTTCATTTTTAGCTTGCTCAAGTAACTTAACCTCTCTGAACTGCACTTTTCCCTTCTATAACACCCTTGCAGGGTATATGACCTTGAATGAGACCATGTGTGTGGAATGTCAAACCTCATTGCTCCAGTCTGACTCTCCAGCAGAACCAGGTTGAATGGAGGTGAAACATGGTACTTAAAGAGAACAGTGTTGAAATGATTAAGGTAAGAAGATTTACAATCTGCTTCCTTTCCTAATTCCTTTTTTTTTAAACCCAGGATTAGTCTCCCTAATAATTCTCCTCCTTTACTTCTCAATATATTTTTGATACTGTTTCTGGAAGTCACAGGAAATATAAACCTCAAATACTCTTGTCTTCCAACTTATAGTAAAATATTTATTTTTATAATGTTAAGAGAAAACAAACCAGGAAGGTACTGAAGAAACAGGCAATTTGTGGTATACAACATTGTTATATGATCTTGTTAGAAATGTGAAATCTCAGACCTCGCCTCAGATTTCTAAGTCAGAGTCTGTGTTTTAATAAGATCCCCCAGGGGATTAATATTCATATCAGAGTTCTGGAACATATTGCCATATAATATTTTACAAAATGTGAAGATGCTTATGTAGAAGTTTCACTCCCCGAGAATACTAAGATGTGGCATTGCTTATCCCTTAATGTTTGACATTATGTTCAACAAAATATGTTGTGATATTTTTTTTGTTAGACTGGTTCACTTTATTTCTACTTAAAACGTCAGGTTTTCTAAGGTAATCATAGCTCTAAAGTAGAATAGAAGGGAATCCTGGGTCATTAACACCTCCTAGATCAGGTGACTTCTTGGGTCCTTCTGGTGACCAGTTTCACTTTCCCATCTACCATGATTTTGTTATAAATATGCTGAAAATTTCCCCAGAATTTTTGCTTTCTCCTGCTTCTTCTGATGATCATTCTCTTACCAACACCTGTGACAGGTAAATGTAAGTTATGAGGTTTTTCATTTCATCATAAAATTATTATTTCTTAATAATAGTGGGATGATATGATTATTTCTTAAAATAATTTTATATAATCAGTAAGCAGGTCCCAAAAATGTCCTAGAATTAGGCATATAACTGTATACTGGAAAAGACATCACATAGACCTTATCAACTGCACCAACTATTCAAATTAACTTAGGCTCTGTTCCAAATAGAATTGGTCATTAAGCAAAACATTAGTTTCATGGTCAAGTACAAAGATTATTTTAGATAGACTTTTTAACCTTATTCTCTTGGTTCTGCTTCTAGAATTAATTTCTATTGAAATCAATTGTCTGAGTGGTGAGCATAGGTTAAATGGAGCTCTCTAGATGAATTCTGATTACTATTTAGTTTAAAATAGCAGTATTTGAGGAATGGCAAAAAATGAATGTAAATAACAGTCAAGAAATTGGTACATAGTTTAACAAATAAATAAAGATGACTAAAACACTCAATAAAATATCATATAACTTCTAATATTCTTAGTAGTTTAATTAGGTTTCTTTGTGATTTTCTAAAGGATTATAACCATCTATTAAGTTTCATTTTTACTGTGTAGAATATGTTCATGTTTTTAAACTTATCTAGCAAAATTGGAACTTGAAAGGATAAGTTAAGCTATAAACCTATGCATATTTTTAGTATGAATTTTAACTGATATATTATTTGAGAAGTATTCTAAATATATGTTCTTTCCTACTGGTAAACATTCATATTAGAACATATTTTATTTTACTTCATACATATTACATTTGACATCTAAAGAGAGAAGGTGAAAGTTCACATATTAGAAGTATACAAGGGAAGATTTCTAACTAAGAAATTTGAGGAAATTTTTGAGTAAATCTTGATTATTGTAGATATTATTTTAGCCTACAATACCTATGAACCTTGACTAAACAGAACTACCTGTATTATTGAGTAGCTTAGTGGCAAGAAAGATAAAAATGCAGTTATTTAAAGCTATGTTTCCATTTCAAGAAAATAACTTTAATAATGTAAAAGTCTACAGAAAAATAAGGTTACAAGTCTCAAATTGCATTTAGAAGTAAATGATAATTTTTCTTACCAAGTTACTGAATATACTGTCTTTACTATCTATGCAGACACATACTTGCATATATGTAGAAGGGTTTGTGGTCTTTAACAATGTACACAAATGACATCACACTGTCTGCATTGCTTTGTATTTTATCATTGTTATATAATTAATTTCTACACATACATGTATGCTTGCACACAAGTGAACCTGATCATTTTAAGGGGACATTTCGGCCTGAGAGTATATTTAGAACTGACTATATCGTGTTAAGTCTGAATCCTTCCTAAGTGTTTATTAATATCACAAATATTTTTAAAATGATATTTTGGTTTATTCAATAGAGTATCACATAATTTATATAATTTAAATAGATATTTTGTTTTTAATATGTCATGTCAGTTTTCATTTTATGCTGTCACACTTTCATCAGTAGGCTATTAGAATGACCATTGCCTACAGGATATTTAAACATAAAGTACTGTTTTTATTGATTTTTACATTTCTTCACAATGTAACACTATTCATTATAATGATGTCATTGCTGTTCCTACATACACACACACCTCTCTTCTTCTTAGGACATATGTCATGATTTACAGGATTTAATTTTATTTTATTGTGGCAATCAACAGGGATTCTTTGGAGAATTTTTATAGATTAATAAAAGAATTCTTCATCAAGCTACCATCTGCTAGCTTGTCAATTTCATCTTACCTATGCACAGTGAACTACTACAGGGCTTATAGAATATTCTCAACAAGGCTCAGTTTGGACACAGAATAATCCCTTTTTTCTCATTGTTGCCTGCAGAAATAACAGATTCCACCTAGGGACTTGAAAGAAACACACGTATGTGCAAGTGCAGACACGCCAAACCACACCTCTCCCTCCTTCCTTTATGTGGTCTAGAACTGTTGACACTTCTTTATAGCACAGTATTTTTATATAAATCTTTCATATGGGTTCATTCTCTGTGGTGTGTTATGTTCCACTAAGGGAATTTGATTTCATTTCCACTAATATGAAAAATTCTACATTAGACAATCTTTTGGTTTAACATGCTAAACATTTCTGTTAACAAATGTTTTATTTGACGGCGAAAGGTTTAGTTTTAAATATGAGTGAGTATCAACAGATAACGTAGGTTATCGGATTTTTTTTTTTTTTTGTATATTATAGACTTGTGGAATACTCAGCAACAAGTGGCAAAAATAAATTAGTTTAAACTGGCCCGGCTGGTGTAGCTGAAGGGATTGAGCGTGGGCTGGGAACCAGAGGGTCCAGGTTTGATTCCCAGTCGGGGCACATGCCTGGGTTGCGGGCCAGGTCCCCAATGAGGGCCATGTGAGAGACAACCATACATTGCTCTTTCTCCCTCCCTTCTCCTCTCTCTGAAAATAAATAAATAAAATCTTAAATAAATAAATAAGCTAAAAACAAAATTTTATGTAGTTATATTTTGAAGACCTTTTGTTGATTTAATACTTTTTGGTTTTGCTTCATGTTTTTCTTTTCATGTTTTGTTTTAAAATGTACTTAGTTTTTTTTTTTAATGTTAGCATTTTCAAAGTAATTTTTTTAGAAAACAATTTTAATTATCTACATGAAAGCAGAAGTGCAAACGTTATTCAATTTAGACAGATAAAAAATAAATACTATGAAGCATTGGCTGGTGTGGCTCAGTGGATTGAGTGCTAGCCCCTGAACGGGAGGATCACTGGTTCAATTCCCAGTCAGGACACCTGCCTGGGTTGCGGGCAGGTCTCCACTATGGAGCATGTGAAAGACAAGCACACATTGATGTTTCCCTCCCCTCTCTCTAAAAATAAATAAATAAATAAAAAGAAAAGTGAAGAAATGCCATGCAGAAAATACATGTAACTGATGATACTTTTATAAATTAAATTATATTTCCACACTAATATATTAGTCTATTCATGATATTCATAATTATGTTATTTAGGATATTTTAAAAGTAACTTTAGGTTTATATTTTAAAACAGATACACAGAACAGAGTCTTATCATTCAAACTTTTATATATAATAAAAATCATATTAAAACTTTGAATAACACTACATATCTGCTTTCTAATGTATCTTCAGCAGCATTCTGGAAGAATACTTTTAGATCATAAAAACAGATCATACCGTTTTTATAAAAATAAAGTCTTGATCAATACACATTAAAATTGTATCAAAAATTATAAAATTATCTTCATGATTTAGATGATAAATGTAAGCAATTCTAAAACCTAAAATAATCTTAATTTGTCAAAAAATGCCTATAATTCAATCACAAAGCAATAGATACCTATAGTTTAAAATGTAAAATGCTACTAAAGTCTGTGAAATTCAAAAAGGGAGTCAGGTTTATGAGCTAATTTACTTTAAAATAATGCACTTTAAAATAAAACAATGCTATTTTTTGCATTTTAAAATTGGTCTTTTGAATTAATTGTCATGGAATATTCTCTCCATTTTTAATGTAAAAATAATTTGAATAACATCTAAACTACTGCATCCTTTACTGCAACAGACTACAGTCTTTAAAAAGACAGACTTTTCAAACAATTCCTATTGCTATATGATTATGCATACATGATTAATCCTCTCCTCTACATTGAGACATATTTTTCCAAATAATGCAATGTATGCTTGTAAGATATTGTGCGCTTGAGCCTGCATTCTAGAAGACTGGTGTGGTGCTCTGTGGCAATGTTATTGTCACATTTATGTTCATTGCAAATGGGGACCAGAGAGCGGACCATTTAGGATAAACAGTAAATCACACCAAGGAGCGAACTTTGAAACTGCACAGAAATCCTAAAGAACCAGAAGGCACAAGAAAATGTTCCCTAATTATCTGGAAGTCATATTTAATATTAAATTGAGAGACCTTAATTTAGTGATGAATAATTAATTGAATGTAGAGTTGAAGGTAAATGTGGTTACTTCTCTCTTCCCATTCCCTGTTGAGAGATTGTATGGCCTTAGAGTTACTACAGTTGGTATCATGGAATCATGAATTTAGAACCAACAAAAGTAGAAAGCAAGCAAAACATAACCAGAGACATTGAAATTAAGAACAGTCTAACAATAGACAGGGGAGAGAGGGGAGGGGACAATGGGGAGAAGGGTTTACAGGAATCACTGTAGAGGACACATGGACAGGACTAAGGGGGAGGAGGGAAGCTGGGGGAGAGGTGGGGCTGGAGGGGAAGGGAGGAGGGGAGGGGAGAAGATGCAAATAACTGTAATTGAACAAAAAATAAATTTAAAAAGAGAATTAAAACCAAGTTGCTTTAATTCATGACTTTCTAATTTTTAACTGGGTGAAAATACTCCTCTGTTCTCATTTTCCTTATTACAAAAATAACACATTTTTTGTGGTCTGCACATCATATGCAGGATGTGAAACCGCCTGGTGGAGAATGCACTAAGTCCACTGTTTCTACAACATTTTCTTAAATTAATGCTTTACAGAAAAGAGCAAACATGTATTGGAATTTGTATCACAAAATGATTCACCAGAAGTTTGATATGTTTTCTACATACTCATTTACTTGGTAATATTTATGAGTTAGTATTTAAATGAAGTTCTAATTCCTCTTCTTAAAGTAAGATTAAAAAAATGGACTATGTGTACATCTTTGGTAATATACATAAAATGTCTAATTTAATATACAAGCTAAATGCTATTCTATTGATTTTTCTAATGAGTAGCTGACACTCGAGATTAAGCAACATGCCCTAGTTCACAGACAATAAGTGGTAGAGACAAAATTTGAAGACAAGTGAAATACATTGTTTTATGATTAGATATAAGTATTCAACATATGAAACCGAGTCAATGTTCTTCCAGTTACTGTGAAAGTAAAAAATATCATCAGAATTTTCCATAGCAACTTTTCAGAACATATTTCCTTTTGTCACATCCAACTAGTTCTTCAAATTTTGCTTCAGTTGGTCAATGACAGTATTGCTTCTGTCTCAGTGATGGCCACATAAAAGTCTTCAGGCAAATTCAGTTGGCTACAAATGTCCTCCTAGGCCAGGATGCAGTCTCATCTATTCTGATTTAGTGTCTTTACTTTCATTGGAGGATTTATTGCCTTGAACAGTCAAACTGACCTGATAAACATAAAATTAAACTTAAATCTACTCCTGACCACATCCCATTCCATTTCTCAGAAATGAATGCTGTTATTTTTGTTTGTAGTGATTGCAACATTCTCTCCATAGGTAATGAGTCTCTCCTTCTTGCTGACAATTTAAAAATTAAGCATACATTTTAAGAAATACTCTGCATTTAATTCTCATCTATTTTAAATGGCCATCCTAAGTGACAGTTCCAAACTTTAGTAACAAAATCCTTCAAAGGAAACCAAGCTGTCAAGCTGCAAAAGAACAGTAATTCCCTTTCTCTCCCTTTCCCCCTCCCCCTCCCCTCCCCTCTGCTCCCTGTCCCTCTCCCCACCCCCTCCACCTTGCAACGTGCTGATGATAGAGGGATTTGTCCAGATTTGTAGTTTTAAAGAACAGTGTTTGAGAAACAAGGAAAGACATGGATAACTCAGCCATTATTATAAAAACATACACTAAAGAAAAAAGAACCAAAAAGACAAAATATTAGAGGACAGATTAAGATGAATGACCAACAAACGAACAGAATTTAAGCTCTTTTTGAAAATATAGACTAATTTTGTTAAGTATGTGTTTGTAAATTAAAATTTAAAAAATTGGGTACTGCTTTAGTCCCCTTTCCTGAGTGCTGAAGTGGAACAGTCATGGGGGGGCGTACAGGAAGAGACTGTTTTTAACGTAGCTAGATGACCCATCACAGAGATCAGCCTTGGTTTCCTGTTGAATTGAGTTTGATACAGTACTGTTTTCCTTGTAACTTCCTCTCAGTGGCCTATGGAGTGAAGGTAGTATTGGCAGCTACCCGTGTTCCATGAGGCACTAAGACACTCATTGCTGATGGCTCCTGTCTGCTGTTTTCCTTTTTATAACAGGTTTACTCTAATGTTGTATGTATGTATGTATGTATGTATGTATGTATGTGCATGTATGTATGTGTGTATTTATTTGTGTATTTTGATCTCTGGCTATCCCATAGGTGGGATTTAAAGAACAAAAGGAGAAATAGTGCTCAGGTGGTCTACTATCTTGATGAGAGAGCCTGGTTTCTGATTATTTCCTGTTATTTTGACAATCCTCCTTATTTTGTTTTCTAATATTTTCCTTACATTCTCCTACTGGGTGCTGAAAATTAGAATTAACTTTAGGCTGGTTTAATGTGATTATAATTATTTGCTATTAGTTACTAGGCAGTTTTTTTTACTCTTGATGCCTTTGCTGATTTCTAGAACTTCAAATCTCACTGAACCCTATCTTCCCAGTCTGCTCACAGTTCAAATTGTTGAATATCTTAGATTTCTATGCAGCATTCTTTATCATTTATTCTGATGCTCTAGTTTCCTGTCAGAATTGTGCTGGTACTTATAATCTAAGGGCTGAAAACCTGCAAAAAAAAATTGATCTGTGAGCTGAATATGGTTTAATCACTACTCCAAATTGGTAGAAATATGATTTAAAATAATTTATATTTTAAAGATTCTCATACTATGGAGGTATCTTGAATTACTACATAGTTTTAAAATTTTCCAGTAACTAGAGTTTATGAACTTCCTGGTCACATGATAAACTATAAAACAGAGTCATTCAATAATAGAAGAAAGTCATTGCAATGCGTAACATGTATGAATCACTTTCTTACAGTGAGGCTTGGAACATAGCCTGTAGTTAAAGGCATACTCAAATTTTTTTAAATCATAAATTGCAGTTACATTAGTATACAGCTTCTTACATCATTTAGCGGTGACCTGGTCAGGATGGATAGGTCACTTTCTGGGAAGCAATATTATATTGTCCGTTGAACATACTATAGACTTTATTGGATGTAATGAGATAACATCAACACTCTCGTCGCTTAATATATTTATAATTAAAATGATATACTAAAAGCATACGTAATAATTTAATAAATATTTTATTTTAAACACCCGTGTGCCAAGCACTACTCTAGATGTTAGCTATTTTAGAAGGAGGAATAAAATATTGCCTTGTCCTCCAGGAAAGGGCCTGCAAGTCTTGCAGGAGATAAACACACGTAAGTGACTGCAATATAACAGCCATGATAAATAGTGCCATAGAATCCAGTATAAGAAATGATTTTTTTTCTGCTAAAACACAGAGCAAGCAAAGAAGGAAAATTTATTTTAGTCTGATATGAGGCCCAAATTGTGCCCAGGAACAAAAGAAACTGCAGAGTCAGATTCCAGAAATGCAATTCAGGGAATATCTAAGGAACATGTAATAGCATTCTTCCAAATGTATTAGCAGAAAATAAGTTGGGCTAGTCTCAGTTTAAAGAAGAATTTGTTGAAACACACTGAGCATCTTATAGAACTCAATGGCAGGAATCCTTCTGGCTCTCACCAGAGAGTTGGAGTCAGGGATTCCTATGTCAGCCGGTCTCTTCATTCCTTCTCTGGTCTTTGCTTGTCTTCTCAAAAACTAAACATTTTTCCCCCATTTCACTTGGACTAACCTGGATTTTGACAGTCTCTTGTTTGTATATGCAAGGATTTCAGCTACCATGAGAAGTGCTGGATTTCTCCTCTAATCTATTGTGCAGCATTACCAGGAAGAGACTGATTGGTGTGATTCACTGCCTCTGGTCTTACGAACAGAATAGGGGGTGTACATCTTGCTCCACTACCGGTAATACAGGGCCAGTTGCAATCCAGTAGGTAAAAGGAGGAGGAGCACTTTCTAGAATTTGACTGTTTGGGCAATACTATAGGTATACATCGGAAGAAGATGGATAAGTTTGGTTAATAATTCTGGAAATGGCTAGCTCTGAGGTTGGTTATCAGGTGTTTGCTCATGAGTAAGTTTATTGTATAGATTCCTAATCATGAATATTAAGAAGCAACAATTTTCACTATGTTATGGGATGAATTTCCAGTGATAAGACCTGGCCAAAAAACATGAGGGTATTAGCAACCAACCACTACATAATTTTCAGAGCCACACTCCACTATGAGGGAATAGGGAACCTGGCAAAATTATAGAAAATAATTACACAAAATATGGAAAGGAGCAAGTCCTTGAATGTCATATTGTTTTACTTATTTTATCCTGTTTACTAGATTCTCCTTTCTTCTCCTCTGCCCAGTTCTTTCTGAGAAAAGCAGAAAGGTGTTTCAGGTAAAACAGGTGAACTCTATAAATGCAGGCTTCCTATAGTCTAATTTTGGCTTGCACAAACAGAAATATGGACTCTGAGGTCATACTTCACCTCTTCAATCTTTAGTTTTTCACCTGTAAAACTTAGAATAAATGAGATCTTAAGTGAAAATTACTTATTATAACTCCTGACCAAGTAAATGCTCAATAAACATTAGCTTCTCCAAATATCAATCTGAGATTTTTATTTTTGCCCACTTTTTACTGTATATACCCTTCCTGGATAATAAACAAGTTCCCATAAGTACATCTCATATTCTCGTAATTGCCAAATCAGTGTGTCTAGTCTGTAATTCAAACTAAATTTTCCAATTAATGCCTGCTAGACATGTAATGCTCACACTAGGAGGAAAATTGGTAACCCACAGACAGGATCCCACCCATTCACTAACTCACATTTTATTAGTGTAGGTTAATATGTAATTCATTCATCATTCATTCACTCTTTTATTCATTTAACATTACTCATTTACCAAAACGTATACATTTACTGATTTAAAAAAAAAAAAAGAGAAACGCCTGCTAGACAACACAGATAGTCCCTGCCTTTAGAAAATTTACAATTTTTACGAACAACAACACTCAGTCAGGACATTAATACAGGAAAAGTAACAGGATATGTTTAGAAAGACTTTTGTCATCTCAGCATGGGAGCTAATAAATAGAAACAGGAACTAGAGTTTCAAATAAACACATTTTCTAGTTCATATAGCTGTCGGTGTGCTAGTACTTGGGTCACCCAACTAACTGCCCAATAGTTACATGGAAAAATACCAGAAACCAACCAAATACTATCAGCCTCTAAGAGGAGTATTCAAAGGTGAGAAGGGTTCTTACACTGTATCAAGTGAAAGTTCTCCTGAGGAACCACTCATACATATGTTTATTCTTACACAAAGGGACCACCGAGGTATCATTTGCCAGATACATGTTTATTCAACTACAAAACCCATCCTTGAGAGCATTCTTGGGAGAGTTTTCTCTCTACCTAAGATGGCAGCATATTCATCTTTGACTTTCTTTCTTACATTATGATGTAGAAGAGTGGAATGCTTGATGTATGTTCCATTAAGTTTGTGGATACATTTTATCATAGATGTTGTAGACACTCTGGTCATAGAAATATCTGAAAGTACAAAAAATAAAAAATAAAAAAGGTTTTTACAGGTACAGTTACCAGAAGGGTTTGAAGGGTCTGTGGAGTGATGTGCCTTAAAAACGATGAGGTTATATCATTCCACACTAGGGTTCATGGTTCTTAGGAGAGTGTGTTACATAACTCTGTGTATTCTCTTGGCTCCAGTAAATAATTAAATAAATTAGTAAGACTTGAGTCATAAGTAATACCCAGGCAGGGTGAACTGAGAATGCTCCATCTGAAAATTATGGTAGAATTTGAGGGAAAAATGACTGCAATTTGGTTAGGGTAGCAGAAATGAGTACAGGGAGAAATTAATGAACTCAGCATGTATTTTTGAGTTTTGTCTGAACTTACTTGTAGGCTGGGTGAACTACAGGGAGGATTTACAGATGATTTATGAGTTTGGGGCTTGAACAATTGAGGCAATGGTACTAATTTCAGAACAAGAAGCACTGGAAGATTAATAAACCTAGGTGGAGAGAATAATTTGCTCCAATGAAGCTATGTTCAATTTTAGATGAGAAGTAAGTTAAAATAGGCAGTTGTGAGAGTTTAGTTCAGAAGGTGAGTGAGGGGACTTTGAGGAAGCTGGACTAATCCTCCAATTTAACAGATGGGAAGACTAAGATTATAACTTAAGACAAAAGTTGGCTTTCTTATTTAGAAAAAAGGATTTGAGAGTATTCCTCCCTGAATAGTTTTATTTTCTCAAGCAATCTGAGATGAGGTTTTTAGCTGAGAGGTAAGAAGTATAGAAGCTGAATATTGAGGAAAGAGCTAAGGGTATAAAACAGTCTCCTGACTGGGAAATGATTATACTGGAGAGGTATATTATATTTCTAGGCAGCATCAAGTTCCTATTTGAAGGCTGTGGTCTTGAATTTTAAGTGAAACCAGTAAAGGAAAAAAATAAACTTTTCCTTGGGTTTGAATCTATTTTGTCAGATCCTATTTTATTATTATTATTATTATTATTATTATTATTATTATTATTATTATTATTATTATTTAATGCAGCCATCGGAAGGAGCAGGGCAAAATAGCCTCTGCCCAGATGAGTAACTACACAAGACTGCTAAGTTAATGTACAGATTGAGTACATTTTCATACTAACTATATTATACTCAAATAAAAAGATGTATATAATTTGTGATGACAGATGAAGTTTACTGATTTTATGGTGATCACAACCTCATGGTTAAAGGTTGTATGCAGAGGCTTTTAAGCATGAAGGTTACATTTAAAATTCTGCTTTGGATACCTAAATTATTAAATTTAATTTCTTTGATTTTTAAATATGGAAATGTAAGATACAATTGTATTAGATAAGAGCTCTGAGAGGAATATAATGTTGTTGGCATAATTATCCTAGTGCCATTATGAAATTCTTCTCATCAAGTTAAGGAAAGAGAAGTCTAGAAAATGTTGACATTTCAGCAATACTATAAATAAAGTGACAGGGTAGTCTAAGCCCTTTTTTAAGCTTAATGCATGATTGGTATCCTGGATTATTCTAATTGGTTAAGAATGAGAACTAGGTTTCCCAGACTCTGTCTCGCTCTGTGATTCCAAGTTAGAAATGGCCCAAAGCTGCTTTGCATGAGATGCGGAAGGCAAAGCCCAAACAGTGCCCATTATGCTATGAAGGCCATTGTGCTCAGATATGAAGACAGAGCCGAGCCCTGGGCATTGCCTGTTCTATGTTCAGTGTGTCTTCCCAGCTGCGGGGGCACTTGACCAATCATCACCCCGGTGCTCCATGGTAGAGCTACAGAGGTGCCCACGATACAGAAGATCCTCTTCTAGAGTGTCTCTCTCATGAGCCTCAATGGGAAGATGGACATCTTTTATATTTTTATATTAACTCTAAAAATGGTCACGTTTCTACTTGTCCATCTGAATCTATAGCAAAATCTGTAGTGGTTCTGACTCTAAACTTATGCCTTCCCCTTCTCAGACCTTCGCTTTCATAGCCTCCTCACGGTTGTGTAAGGTTCAATGCCTACACTAAATTCCCTAATATCATAGCACTCATCATGACTCTGGATTTCTCACTAAGCCAGACAAACACAGTCTTTCTGAGTTACGGCATTTCTCTTTAATGCTCAAGGTGAAATTCACGTCACACACTAATGAAGACCTTAAACATTGACATGGGCCTCAAATTGTTTATGCAAAGAAATCACCCTTTAGAGTTGGGATCAGTGTCCCACACAGGAAGACAAAGTGCCTCATCTGGATGTACAGGCTCCATTTTTTTTAAAGGATTTTATTTATTTATTTTCAAAGAGAAGGGAAGGGAAGGGGAAAGAGAGGGAGAGAAGCATCAATGTGTGGTTGCCTCTCACATGGCCCCCACTCGGGACCTGGCCCACAACCCAGGCATGTGCCCTGGCTAGGAATCGAACTGGCGACCCTTTGGTTCACAGCCGGCACTCAATCCACTGAGCTACGCCAGCCAGGCCATGGATGTAGAGGTTCTTAAATCAGTTGTGGAGGATACTCGATTTTCAGAAAAAAGATATGGAAAGAACTTTCATCTGTAACTAATATTAAATCAATCAGGTGCAGGATTTATGGCCATAAATATGTGAAATGCATTTATTTGCCTGTCATTAACATTGCGATGCCAGTTTTAAATATTCTAAGAGGGTTGTAACATCAGTTTATACTTAATATTAGTATATTAGTAACTTTGGGGAAATAGTTCATCTCCCTTAGGTGGTAGTAATTATAAACTAGATTGGAAGATTGAAAAAAAAAGGTCTTGGAAGTAACTTATTTTAATTAGTTTAAAGCTTTAGTTCTTTTTTAAAATGAAAAAGAAAAAAATAACATTAGAGATAAACAAACATTGAGAATGTATGAAACTACTGAGCGCATTAAAAAAAAACATAGTTGATGCCAATAGCTTGGAATTAAGATCAGACTTTTCAATTCATTATAGTCCTGTTATTTTATCCTTTTCTATTTATTTTTATATCTTTTATTTTTCCTTTTTATTGAATTCATTGGGGTGACACAGAATAAGAAAATTATACAAATTTCAGATGCACAACTCTATAACATCATCTCTACATGATATTGTGTGTTCATCACCCCAAGTCAAGTCTCCGTCCATCACCATTTATCCCCCATACCCTCCTCTACTTCTTCCCACATCCCATTGCCCCCACAGTCACCACACCACTGTCCTGTTCCTGTCCATGACTTCTTTCTTTTTTATTTTTTGTTCAGTGCCTCCACCCCTACCCACCCAGCAACCCGCAGTGACAGCTGTCAGCCTCTATGAATCTGTCCCTATTCCGCATGTTAGTTTGTTTTGTTCATTAGATTCTACATATGAGCAAAATCACGTAGTGCTTGCTGTTCTCTGACTGGCTTATTTGGCTTAGCCTAATGCCCTCCAGGCCCTTCTGGCTCCTATCCCCTTCTTATGTACCGTACACACATCCACTCTTGTTATTGCAAAAGTGTTTTGGGATAGATGAGTGGATTAATTTTGCCCTTATGAAATATGTGGGAATTATTGCAAATTGCTTTGGAGGTCAGGAAAAATAAAAGGGAAAAATGATGAGCATTAGCAAGTCTAACTCAGAGAACTTGTTCTAAAGCTTAACACTTTAGTCAATATTTTTTATATATGTATTTACAATTTAATTTTAATCATATGACAAATTTTGAAATTTAAGGTAAGATATTAGACTATTTTGTAAATTGTAGTGGGGGTACCACGATTTTGTAATTTTCCAAAAACACGTACCCAAAATATCAATTCTTGCTTTTATTCTTCAATCTCGTTGGCTCATGGCAAAGCCTTCCCCAACACTGCTATAGAGTGAGAGTCCTGTGTGAGTGTCACCACAGTAAAATTCTGTCATTTGAGGTCAGCTTACCAGGATGTGTTGAAAAACATCGATTTAAAATTTTTATTGGGCTAAAATGTTCTATGATTTTTTTCACTCAACATTGGATTTCTGAAATCTATCAATTTTTATATACATAACTCCACTTTAATTTTTTTACTTCATAGTAATTCCTTATGTACATATAGTATTCTTTACTTATGATGATAATTTTGGTATAGATGGAGGTTACCTCTAATGATGTTCTAGTATGTAAAAATGTGGAATATAAGTTGTAACTCAATTAGATGAGGAACTTTGAAAGTTATATAATCTTATGCAGAAATTATTCTGGTTATGAAATTTTCCTTCTCATCAAGTTATGGGAGCACTTCAAAGGGATGTAAAGGGGTCTGGGGCCACGCTGTCCTGGTTCAGACGAAGTGTTCGTTCAGAGGGCACCTTCAGCCCCTGCTTGTCCCTGGCATCAGAGCGGGACTTGGACAGCGTTTGGGGAGAGCACTCCAAATCCGGGTTGCCTGAAGCATGGCGCCTGGGCAGGATTCAAGGGAAATTCAGCTCAGGAGGACCTCCGCTGACATCTGTTACTAGTGCAAATTCCTTTAATAGAATCTTTTATGATATTTTTCTTTGTAACATTTTCCTCAGTTGCAATTTTCTATGTGTCACAGTGATTATTAAACCAAGAGCCTCCCATGCCGATGGTAAGTATCATGATGGCACAGACGTGTTTGTTTTATCATCTGTCTTGGAAGGGTGCAGTGACAGGTAACCCAAGGTGTCATCAGGTTAAAAACAATTATTTTTTTTATTCGTGTGAATGTTATTTTTTAACCTTGCAGGTTAAATTTGGTTTTGTTCCAAGTCTTCTTTATTTTTGAACCCATTTGAAGAAGCAACCTCTGTGATTACTCAGGCACATACCATATGGAGAAATAGAGATAGTGGAATCTCATAATGGCTTGTATGCCTCTCACTCAGAAGTGGCACATGTCATCCATCCTCATATTCCACTGGTAAAACAAATTTCATGACCAACCTGAGTTCTACAGTATATGATTCTCCCACAAGGATAAAGCTGGTATAAAGGAGAAGGGAATCTTTGATGATGCCATGTAAGAGGCTATGTCCTCAAGTATTTAGCTTCCTTCTGTAAGCACAAAAAAAATACATACTCTTCCCTCAGTGGACAACTCAAAAGGCCCATTGAGTGATGGCACCAGCTCCAAAGTGTAGGGCCTTGTGATGTCTCACATCTGATCAGGATGTGATTTATCTTGATCATGATTGATTGGTGTTGCTCACCTACGTTTAGTCCCAGTGTGTTTGGTTTGTAGTAGTCACACAATAGCAATTCACAAAACAAGAGAAAAAAATGTAGGAAGTATTACATAATATAAGCATTCCAAAAATGGAGAAGACAAAGCCATCAACAAACATTTTAAGCATGAAGCAAACTTGAAGAGGAATCTGAAGAAAAACAATATATTTTCCTAAAACAATCATAGTTTATTTTCCTAAAACAATCATAGTTTTTTATAAGAGCTGAATAAGTTTCATAATTTTAAATATAAAAATTAGTTTTGAAATATCTTGAAAAAGGAAATTAAATTATTCATTATCTAATGCATGCGATTTTTGAGGTAGGGTAACTTAAGTGAAACAAAGGTTGCTCTTGTTTCCCTCAGAATCTTTGTTCTCACATCAAACACATAGAATCGTCTCATTAAAAATGAGACTGGCAAGAACAAATGTACGAACAGGCCCTTCTGGCTTTACCCTCTGCACAGTGATTTATGACCATGTACTAATGTGTCTACCTAAAACATTGAAATGAGTAAGGTTTGCATGATCACAAAGATAAGAAGTTAAAGGAATGATAAAGAATTCTAGAAGGGAAATAATAGAACTTCATCTTATGACTACATTGACCCTTTCTAAATTTCTGCTCAATTTTTCTGTATTCTTCCTGATATTTCTTCTACACATCTAAGTTAAGCAACTGTCTGTAAACTCAATTCATTCTCACACGAAGAAAAAAAAAACTGCTGAATATATTATATGTGAGTTTGTACATAAGCTTTTAAACTTTAAATCTTGATGCCTCTCGTGTGAACTGTAATTAAGGAGACATAATGAATCAACATCAATAAGTACTTAACTGAATTATTTGTATGCTCCCATGTCTGTTGGTGTATTTCTTTTATCTCAATCAACATTCAACAAACACATTAGGTATCTGCTATGAATATAACCTTGTGCTGGGTGTTGAGTTTTTAAATGAAAACATGAAAATGAAATGAATTTCATACATGCAGTGTTCTGTCTTTGCCATGTGGTAGATATGAGACCTTGTACAAATTGCTTAACCCTTTTTGTGCTGTTTTTTTTTTTTTGTGTGTGTAATGCCAACATATTAACAAACCTGTATCTCAGGGTTGTTATTAGAAAAAATGAATAAATGAATGCTTGCATGGAACACACCTAAACGTTATATTTATTTAAATTGTTAGAAAATTGTAGTACAGTGAGATTCATTGATACAATATTAGTAGTATTAATCTCTGTGTACTATCAAGGAGGGCTTAACTCTCTTTTAGAATGAACCTTCCTGGGAAAAGTAGCTTTTGAGCTGACTGTTGAAGAAAATAATCAGAATTTTCACCTGATTGTCAGAGGAGAAGACAAGAAGTCCAGAAAGAGGACAGTGTTTGCTACAAAATAAGTGTGCCAGGGAATAACCCATTTTGAAAATTGCAAGTCATTATGTCTAGGGGAAGCCAAAGTTTCAAGTGGAAAGCTTCTATAAATGATGCTAGAAAATATTTCTCAGGACCCAATCAGAAAGGACTATTTCAAGTTCAGATTGTTGACTGCAGCTTTTATTATTTCAGTGATACATACAGAATATCACTTTGTAGAAAAATGGTGCATGGCATTATGGAAGGCGGGTGTCAAGAATAAAAGTATTAAGATAATAATTTAGGATGTTATTACAAGACTCTTATAAGAATGGCCTGGCCATTCTTCTGTAGAGAAATGCATCGGAGGGAAAGGAATGTGTATGAAGACTTGGGAGGTACTGTTAGTGGCAGGAGCAGGTATGGCAGGATAATGACTTACCAAGGAAGAGCAGAAGAGCAGAGTTTTTCCCAACTCCAAATCAACCAAAGATGAAGGGAACCAGTAAACTGTTGACAGCTACGGAAAGCTGAAAGTGTCAAGAACAAGAGAGTCGTTAGCTACGCATTAGTGTGCTAAGTGTCAAGGAAAAAGAAGAGAGTATAGTGACATTGATTTATGGAATTTTGTAGGTGTGACACTATTAATAACCTTTCTTTGAGATGATCCAGTGAGGTGATCATAACCAAAACACTCCATTAGTTTAAATAAATGGGAAGTGGTGACTTGAGTGTGTCTGTGTGTGTGTGTGTGCGTGAAATATATGAGGAGGGTCCCCAAAATGAAATTTATTTATAAAAAATTGTGTATTTATTCTTACACGTTTAACACATTAAGCACAGCATCAGTCCCTGGGGACTGACTGCAAACTTTTTGTTTGGGTGATGTCAGTGCGTGAGACAGGCAGTATCAAGGTTAAAAAACAAAGGTTGTCATTTTAATGAAGTTTTGCACTGGCTACACCATTGTGCACCTGTTTATACTCTAACTCAACACACGTGGAGTGGTCGCCGGCCGCCGCCTGAACAGAAAGCCCAGCAAAATCGGCTCTGTACTTAATGTATTAAACTTCAGTCACCTTCACAGTAATCTCCATTTGATGCAATATATTTATCAGGACATTTTTTTCACTGCTCAAAACAAGTTTTGAACTCATCAATTTTGATACCTTTAGTGCTTCTGCTGTTTCTTTCTTTCAGCTCTTCCACATTGGCAAAATGCTTCCTTTTGAGGACTTTTTTCATCTGTAGAAACAAACAAACAAACAAACAAACAAACAAAAAACGTTGCCGGGGGCAAGATCAGGTGAATAGGGAGGGTGGGATACAGGGGTCTCACTGGTTTGGTCAAAGACTGGTGAACTCTCATGAAATGGGCAAACATGTTGAAAAAATCTTCAAAAAATATTCACTGAAGCTGAATGCAGCCTCTCACAATGTCAGCTGGTACACTGGTACAGATGGGTTCCTAGAACACACACCTAGTGGGGGAAACCTGAACTACAAGGGGCCTTCCCTCCTGAAGATAATCCCAGATCTTTTGGGGTCCCCACAAATATATGTGTTTATACGTGCACATATGTATGTGCATGTATGTGCATATATACATATATAGCCTGTCCAAAAGGTATCCAGCAATATACTATGAAAAATATAGATATTTATTAAAGAAGATACAAAGATACAAGATAGGAGAAACATCGTGCATGAGACAATGATGCCTCAGTCCCTTTCGAAGTAGGCACCTTGGGAACTCACACAGTTCTCCCAATCTCCATCAGCTGCCCCATCATATTTCCCTGAATCTCATTGACAGTCTGAAACATCTTCCCTTTCAAAGGTGATTTTAGTTTTGGGAAAAGCCAGAAGTTTCAGGACACCGAATCTGGGTTGTAGTGGGGCTGAGTCACCTGGGTGATTTGATTTTTCCAAATAAAAACTTCTGTATGAGACACAATGCATGAACTGGCGCGTTGTCATGATGAAGCTGCCCATCACCAGCTGCCCATTGCTGCGACCTTCTGAGTCATCCAGATAGTTTCTGTGAAGGAATGTTCAAGCTTAACAGAAAATTTGACACAGATTTGTTACTCTGCTCATTTGAATGTGGCAGACGCTCACTCAATGGCATCCACCACCTCCACAGACTGGTATAGTGAAGTTATCATTGTTCACACATGTATACTCCATGGCCGCCAGGTTACATGTTTTACAAACCATTCTCATTATGTTAACAATGTCTGGGCTTTTTCTAGACAGATCTCATGTATATATATAAGTTTTGCCCCGCCCCATTAAGTTGTATATACTAAATTTGATTTGAAAGGACTTGAATCTGATAAACATTAATAGAGTCGGGCCGCTGAGGCCATAGAAAGAGATGGATTCAGGATTCTGAAGAAGGCATTGCCATTTCCACTGAAGAGAGTAAGAGTGGGCAAGGACGGGAAGGAACACACACACATATGTGGGTAATTGTGGAAGGAGATATCAGATTAGATCTCTATTTCTCTATGTTTACTTTAATATGAACAAAAGTAATTGGCTGAAAGTCATGGAGGCAGAGCATTAGCAGCACAGGGAAGGGTTCAGGACTTTTAGATGATAAAAATATTTAGAAATAGCTTGATTCAAGTTAGTCCAAGATAGCAATAATAAGAAGCAAATAAGCAAGTATCCAGTTGACATTTCAAACTTTAGATATTCCTTAAAACCATAAAATAGAACTGGTTTCAGGCAGCTTGTGTGTTGACTGTTACATTTCTTTCTCAGAAATCGATCCCATCGGCCTGGCAGGGGGTGAGGAAGAAAGGGCCGTGGATTGTACTGATCAGTGACTGGAACTTTCAGGGCTCAGAAGTCAGGAAGGGGTAACGCACTGAGGATCTTTCCAAGAGTAGCATGAGGTCTTTGGCCTTGGTAAGGAAGTAGTGGTAAGAAGGAACTGATAGGCTGGCATAAAAATAATTTGGTTATGAGATTAATGATCTTAATGAGGACAAGGGCCTACTTGTCTGTCTTCAAAACAAAATGAAGGAAGAAGGTGGAATATATGAGTTTACGTTTTTGAAAGTGGATCAGTCAGAGGAGATGACCAGATCTATCAAAATATCCACGGAAATAGGTTTCTGCAATGGAATGAAGGGGAAACTGATGCCTAATGGCAAACTAAACCTATTTGCTGTCTTCACATTGTAACTTACTTTTACCTTAATTAATATCAGCTCATATGACCTACTCCTTCATAATCTTCCCAGAACCATAGCAAAGGCAAATAAAAACATAGGCTAACTTTAAAATTGGGATCAATTTAGGATAATAAGGAGTATATGAAACCAGACTACTGAACATATTAGCCATACTTAGCAAGTCATTGAGTTCTCTTAGCCTCAATTACTTTAATTTAAAAATTACACTAATAAAAAATTTCATTGTTGTAGAAATAAAGTTATATAACATTCCAAAACATTATGTATCCTATAGCAATGTTTGCAAATATTAGGTATGCTTTTATTTATCATCATCATCATCATCGCCATCATCAGTAAAATTCATAGTTAGACTATCAATACAAAATAAACAGATATTCAAAATATAAGCCAAGACTAATTAGGTATGATTGATCTCTTCTCCACCCAGGCAATGTAAATTTACTGAAAATTGTTAACACATTATCATGAAATGAAATTTGAACTGTTACGTCTTGAATTCTGCATATTAATGGAAGCTTTTTTTGTCCTGTGTATATCTAAAACAAATACATGTAAAATTCAATATTATTGGAAACCTCTTCTAATGAGTACTGATTGATTATTGGCCTTGTTTTTGACAAGCAGCATAAAAAAAGCAAGTAAATATCACAATTTATAAAATTTGGGATTGTGTTTTGCTGCATGTCATAGAAATTTGATCCCCAGTGATCCCTCACATAAGGGAACAGCCTCTCAAAGGTAAACATCTTGGAGCCACGGCAGATGCTCCGCAGTAGCAGAGAAGTCTCAGGCTCCTTCTGCCTTTCTACTTCACCATCCCGAGCAAGTCTCCTTACGGTGGTTCCAAAATAGTGCTGTACCTATGGCTTAATGTTTGCAATATGTGCTAAAAGAAACACAGGAATAAATAAACAAAAAAGAGATTTAGGTGATGTTTATTTTCCCAGAAATCCGAGTAGAAAATTCATCAGCTGGAACTATATCAGGACAGGACTAACCCACAAAGGAGGCTGGAAATGTAGTTTTCCAATTGGGCACTTTGTTACCTTGAACAAAATAGGCACTTTGGTAATAAGAACGCAGATATTGAATAGGCAAGCAACAGCGTCAGCCACAATAAATGTGTACACATTTTGAAATGATGAGGATACCTGAGGATACCAAAAAAAAAAAGGCACATGAAATATTCTGCATAATCATTGAGTTGCAAATCTATTTCAAAGCTTTATGATTATCAAGCAGTTTTAATAAATATTGCATACTAGTCAGTTATATACATACTAATGTACTATTTAATATTATAACATTTTGAACAAAGTGATGCTTCTAAAAATAAAATTCAGATTTTGTGTTTATCATATTTGAAATTTCTAATTAAAGGCTCAGCACTTCTGCAAATACTTACACCTTATATATTGTTATTTTATATTGCTTGACTTTAAATACACATTTTATTTTTAGTGCTTGATATAAGTACTTCCAATGCTGAAATGTCTAAAATGAATGTCCCCTTTGTCACTGAAATATTTCAATGACACTCATGGTAATGCATATCAAAGTGGTTGCAGCCTCAAACTGACCTTAGAAAACGTTTGCAGTCAACCATTCTCAGGTTCTCTTAGTAAATATTGGTGGTTTCTGACTACTGGGACTGGTAGTGAGAGTGCGCTACTCCTCCCCAATTTCACCTCAGTGGGACATATTACAATGAAAATAGGCCTCAGACTAGATTCTGATAAACATAAAATTATTATTGCCAAGCAGGTACAAAAATAATTACGTAATTTATTCCACAACATTGATGCTTATTCTCTCTAGACACTCATGCAGCACCTTGAAACTTTCAGTTTACTCTAAGGTCGCTAAAATGATAAACAAATGGCAGGATCCTCAAGCTTTCTACTTGGATAAGGAATCAGAATCCTGGGTTAAAAAAGGAATTGAGAGAGAGACCTGGTGGATGTGCTATACTATCCTCATAGATGACTACATATTGTGAACATCACTTATTTTCCACAAGTGAAACATTTCAATGTTTATCATGTTAATTATGAGTCTTTCGTCTCATATTTTTAGTAATGCACTATATAATGAGCTTATATAGGAGCTCAGAAGTATGAATCCTTGATTAAAGGTTTCAAATGTTAATTAACCACCTCTGAAATGTGAATTTCTAATCATGGCCCTACAAACGTTATCTAACCATCCCAAGGTGCATATTAATATTAATATTCTCTTTCTCACACACACATACCACCTACTCTGTATACTGAGTATACTCTTAAATTTCAGACATAATTGGTGAATGCATTCGGGCACAGGCTAATAGATCATTGTGTTGGATTGTTCAGGTCCGATGGAGGCCATGGCCGGTGCTCGGAGGGCCCTGTAGCACCTGCTGAGGGGCACAGCAGGTGAAGTGAGCTCCAGAGTATCTGAGGATGGAAGGCAATGACCCATTGAGAGAGACCCAGCCGTGGGAGAGCTTAGATCAGACATTTTCCCGACACGAGTGTGCATCGCAAGGTCTGACTTGTGGCTCTGAGAACATGGTCACCTCCTACGTCTTGGAATTCAATGACAGTCTGCAGTCTAAAGTATCATGCATTAGCAATCAGATGCCCACCTAGTTCTCCTGCAAGCTCCATGCTGTATCATCAGGTACATTTTGTAATCAGTGCTTCTACCTCAGAGGCATTTTCATGTTTCATGTGATTTCTGTAATTTCAATGTGCCATTATGTTCTACAATATATACTGGAGAGTATAATAGGGGCTGTTTGTTAAAAAAAATTTGGACTTTTGCACGTTAGATTGTGAAGTCAATATAGTTACTTTATATTTGTAATTGAAAGTTAAAATTATTCCTATTTGGAACTGACTATAGCAATAAAATTGAACTCTGAAGTACTGATATATAAATAAATCACAAACCATGAAAAAATAAGCAATGCAAAATTTTACATGAATAGTTTTGTTGTTTTACCATATGTGGCCTTGATAAAAATATGACTGGTTGCCTAGACAATTACTTGTGGTATGCTATAAACTGACACTATAAAAACTATTTTCACACAGTTAAAATCTTGCTCTGTGTTGCATTGTAATTTTCACTGACAATGACAAATCAACATATTTTATAATAATTACTTATCCCATTAAAATTTCAAAGAGAAACACTCAGCATGCTGAAATCTGATTGTTACTGCCACCCCACACAAAGAGCTGACATTGCGGTTAACATATCAAAAACAAAGTCCCTCAAAATACCTAACATCTTTTAATAGTCAGAATAAGCTACAAACTCTCAGAATGATAATAATGCCACTCTATTTTGTATTAGATATTATATTGTTTAGCTGTTTTGGGGCCAAAATCACAGAAGCAAGCACAATGTTTTAAAAACCTGTCCCTCAAATACCCGCCTCCACCCCAGCAGCAGGCGGTCAAGTCTCCTTCTGCAGAGTGTGTTATAAATTGCAGCCTCCTTTACCACTCTGGTTAGTTGCGGATTTGAAGCTCTCAATTGCTACTCAGTTGATTGGAAGTGATAGCACATTTTCAGGAGCTGTTTTGTAATTATGTGTTTATTTTAAAACATTTTCCTTACCAATTCCTTCAGAATATATACTTCACCGGGACAGTTGAGGAGGTATATATTCAAGTCACTGCCGCTATTGCCAGTGGCTCCAGCCAGAGTCCAAGGTCAGTCTTCTCTGCCTCAGACTGTGTCGGTACATCATGCTAGTGAAACAGCTCAACACTTTCTTGCTTCAGATGAATTGTTTCCCAGAGCCCAGGATCTACCTTTGATTTGGACTTTAAAATTGTTCCCTCTGCATGTGACAACCTGAAATCTGTCTTATGTCTGAACACTATTGTAATTCCAGTTAATTTCCAAGAGGCTCCTTATCCCTTAATTTGAGTGTCTTGATCAACAGAGGCACTGAGGTAAGTAGGGAAGAGGAATTCTACTCAACATTTCAGTTTTGATTTTTCTAAGTTGTTAAGAGACAAATGCAAATATCCATTCAATTTGTGTCTCAACATCCATATGCACTTGAATGACCCAGTGAGCATATGAATTCTTTTGTGGGGTCTTTTTCTATGACAGTGAGTCCATTTAAATGAGGCAGCCTTCCTTGTCCATGGAGAAAACATCTCAAGACCTCCAGCGAATGCCTGAAACCATGGAGACTACCTACATTATACTATAGTTTCTTCTATGCATACATACCTATGATAAACTTTAATTTATAAATTAGGCAATTTCACAAACAGATGATTCATTCTTACCAGAGATATTAGCCAATTTAACATATAATTTTTTCTGTCTACAATTAATTTGAGAACTTTCACCTTTTCACTTAAAGGAAGCACTTCACCATTTCTCTTAAGCATATCAAATTGCCAGCATCTCTGCTCCTGTGCTTTGGTGATTTTACTAAACAAGGATTCCTGGAACACAAGCACTTCCATACCATCAGTCTACCTGATAACAGAGGTGGCTATTAAGTGACTAATAAGTGGGGAACATATACGGCAGGGGTGCCATTCATTTTTACCAGGGGCCACATCAGCCTGTGGTTGCCTTCAAAGGGCCGAATGTAATTTTAGGACTGTATAACTGTAACTACCCCTTAACTAGGAGGAAGGAGATCACACTGCCACCAGGTAGAAACAAGGTGGAAGGCCAGATTTGGCCGGTGGTCCTTGTATTTGCCACATCTGCTATACAGCAAAGTTGCAGGCTGGATGGAGCTAGTTGGTGGGAGAGTTCATCATGCTACTCAGAATGGCACACAGTTTAAAACTTATGACTTGATCATTTCCGGAATTTCCATTTACTATTTTCAAACCTTGTTGGATCATGAGTAACTGAAACCACCGATGGGGTTGGGGTGGGGGAGAAGGGGCGGGGACTGTACCTGTTTTGCTCTGTGTTCTAGAGTCTGGTGTTAGAGAAGAAAGCCACTAGCTTGTCCTGCCACTCTCCTGTTCCATTTTTTTTCTGATGTTGGATAACTATAGTTACCACAGTTATTCTTATTTCATGTCCTATTCTTTTGCCAAGTTGATGTATATACATTTTTAGAATAAGCCAAGTTATATGTCTAATAAAGTGACACATTTCTCATTCTTCACCAAGATTTATAAAAACTGTACTTAGGCCATGAAAGGAACAGAAGACATTAACATAAAAAGGGGGAAACTGGAATTTTAACTCAGACACTTATCAACTGTGTCATTCTGGGGGGAAAAATCCTAAAGTTTTTGAACCATACAGTGACATCTGTCACACAAGATTGGCCTCAAGAACTGAACTGAATTATGGAGTTGGAAATTTGGTAATGCATACATGTTGTAGACAATGGAAAAGTAGCTATTTCTTTATCCCATGCTTAGTGCTAACAATTTCGGAAGAGATTTGATTTAAACAATATTACTTAAAAGAACAGAGACTGTAATAAAATGTCTTGCCTCAGAGTGTCGGGCCCTGGCCTTGGGGTCAGCACACCGCCATGTGATTGCGGAGAAGGACTGGTTGCGGGACTCGGTGTAAGTGTCTTCATCCATCAGAGTCGCAGCGTCAGCCTTTATAAAAAGTGGATAACAAGATTTACTTCGTGGAAGTTTCCTTTGGATTAACTACTAATGTGTGTAAAGCATTATAATGAGTATCTGTTAATGTCTGATCTATAGCAATGTTAGCTAATAAGAAGAAAGGGGATGGGAAATTAATGTGGCATGTTTGTTCACTAAAAGAGAATTACTTGTGAAGTGAGAGAACAAGTTGATGTGTCAGGACGTAGTCACGGATGCGGAGATGTTGGTAGAAGCCAGTGAGACACAATATGAGGGTTTTGAGAGCTGAGTGTCGATACTCTACCTTCGATCCCTAATATCTAGTCACTAAGAAGGCACATGGTAGGCTGCCTTTTTATTGAATTAATATTTTTATGGCTAGAAAGAAACTCAGTTGACCTCAGGATCAACCCCTTGAAAGCAGACATTTCCACTGTGGTAAAGTCTCACTTGCCTCTCACCCAAACTAGGCACCACCTGCACTGAGCTACGATGGAGGTGGAAATGCCTGAAGTAAATGGGGGAACATAAGCAAGAGGCAGCCTTTCTTGTAATGCATGTTTCTATGGCTGCACACCTATGCTTAAATGTATGATACAAGCACCTGAATTACAGATATTTAAAAAACCTTATAATTAATTACTGTACAAGCTAATATCAGAGAGACAAACCCATAATTGCCTGTTTTGCTTCTTTTCGAGGGAGTGTTCCCCACAGTGTAAAAGCAGGGGTGACTTGTAGCACTGCCCTTGAGCATGTGCAAACAACTTGCAGAGATAATTTACCGCTAACTATGTTCAAATATGAATGAGTAAAATACTTGTTTTAATTGCATAAGGATCATCATAATGACTACACACACCAAGTTCAACCCAAGCTTTATGAATAATGAAAAAGCCCACAGAGGGTCATTTGCAAAGTCTTTGTAAGATTACATTTTTAAAATCAAAAACATTGTTATCAGTTTATGTTGGAAGATATATAAATTTATTTTTCAAAAAAAAGGACTTTTAAAAATGCAACCATACATTTTAAAGGGAAGGTATATTAAAGTCATTGTTCTCTGCTAGAACACTTTTATTTATGTATTGCTTATTTCTTTAAATTACATTGATATCATTGCATTAAATTGTATGGAATGTATGAAACCTTAATTTATAATTATTACACAAGGAACATAGGAAGTAAAGTGGTCAATGAAATTTACAATTCATTTTATAAGATTAAATGTAAATTTAGTTCAGCTCAGTAACTATAGATCATGACTACATGGCTAATACTGTGTTAGGCATTGTTGCAGGAAAACAAGTAAACACATGATCCTCTCAAAGAATAGAGTTGTCAAGGTCTCAGGACATGTGCTATGTTCTTCTGAGAAAAGAGAAAAAATGTGTGTATACACACATACATACACATTTTATAGAAATATATATTTATATATTCATAGAAATATATGTATATAGAATACATGTATAGAATGTATACATACATATATTTCTATGAATATATATATATATAAATATATTTCTATGACTATTTGGCTACCATTCTATTGTGCTTATAAATGAAAAGCAGAAATTATAACTTTTGTAATGAAGGTAATAATTTTAAAAATGTACTAAGAATATGAGAAGTGAGAAATGTTATAAAGTTAGATTCATCTTTGAACAGAAAATTCTATTTGCTGTTAGAAATGAACATAAAGATTTATGCAAAAATGTGTACTTAGTGAGCTCTGCCCTTAATTTTAAAAGTACTCTGTGTGTATGTTTGTTTATTGTGTATTTAGAAATGTAATTTAACTTTCTAGGTGGAAAAAAATCCCCACAAAAATAGAAAGAAATTCTTTAGCTATAAAAACAATTTCATTGTAAATCTAAAGTCCAGAAGAGGTAAACATTAATCTCCTCCATTTGGAAAGGTAAACGTGAGCTGAAGGTATTTGGCACTAGAACGGCACTCAAAGTAAAACCTACCGAAACACATTGTGACATAAACTTAGTCTGACACTGACCTGTTCAAAGCAGTTTCTATAAGTGAGGAAATTTAAGTATTTTCTTTGAATTACAATATGGATTTATATATTAAAAAACTATGAAACAGAATAGTAAAAAAAAGAAAGTGATACTAGAAAAGTCTTGAGCTTGACACCAGATTTTGAATCTGAAAACCAGTAGTTCTAATTTCACTTTCAATAAAATTTCGAATAAATTTCTCTCCTGAGATGTTCTAATGGAGAGAACAAACTCTATTATTGTCTTCATTAAAGAATGTCTATGAAAATTTTATACTGAAGAATTTTACAATTGGAATGCAACAAGAATCTATTGACAAACATATTTATATGCAACTTTACCAAAAATAAGAAAATTATCTTTCCCAGCATTTAACATACAAATTTATATCTTGCTCTCTAGTTACATGCCAACTCCAATAAGTTAACTATCCTGAGGAAACAGTGGCAGTTTACAGTGTAGAGGGTTTGAAGGTAAAGACGTAAAAGTCTTTGTTTATTTTCAGTGTACTATACTATAAGAAGGTCCTTGATAAAGGTTTAGGAATGTTTGAATAATTATCTGAATTTGTTACAGAAATTTTTATGCGTGCAAATTCTCATATTACTTACATAGTAAATTTAGTAACATTTTTCTTTTGTTTCATATTTTAAAGTGAAAGTTTTAGTTGGTTTTAAACCCATATTATAATTTAAAAAAATTACACCTTCATACCTTCCAAATAATTTTCAGAAGAACAACTCTCAGGGAAGACGGCGATTTTCTTCCATGGTTAACAAACTATTGCAAATTGTTTATTTCTCTGACTTCACTCTGTTCACCCGTTTTCCACTATGACCTGCAAATCAAACACAATGGAACATTTAGACAAAAGCATTTAGTGCATCCTTCTCATTGCATTTCTCTATTTTTAACAGATTAAGCAAAAATATTTTCCCAGTTTAATTTGTAGCTTGGGTTTGACTTGTGACCGACCCAGTTCTCGCCATTGGAAGACAAAAAGTAGCAGCTCAGGAAAGTAATTTTAAGCACATGAGTCTTCAGCATTTGCTTTTGTATCCCTCTTACCCTGAGTTTACCTCTTGCCCAGACAGATGCAATGTGAAAGATGCAGTGGCCATTGTGTGAGCATGAATATGAAAGTCATGTGCCAGAAAGAACAGAATAGGAAGCTAGGACAATCGTCTTTGAAAATACCCTTGAACGAGTCCAATAGCTCTGAGCTGCCAAACTATGCATTTCTTAAAACATGAGAAAGTAAAACTTAATCATGTACGGTAGTGTTTCTTACTGCTTATAACCTAAGTGTCTGAAAGGTACTTTAAGAAAGAGATGCTTAAATTATTTAGTTATTATTAATAATAAATATTTACAAGTTACTATCTGGACTTTATGCATCTTTGAATCTTTTATGCTTTTTTGCATATTCAAAGGCAATAAAGGCATTGTTGTAGTAGAAAAAGTATATTGTAACTTTAAAACACAGATATGTTCAGGAAAGATTATCACGACTTTAAAGTTTAGAGATCACTAATTTAGACCATTCCTTGAACAGGGCGTACTGATGTGTGCCAGAAGTGTGGTTTAATCAAGTGGTTAAAATACGACTTGTGTCATTGGTTGAAAGGTGATATGAGCAGTTCTGTTCCTATCATAGCAAAAGTGTTGTAGTCTTTCTTTTTCTGATCATATAAATACAATACGAATGAGCGCACATATGTCCCACATGCAGTGCTGTGGGACATATGTGCCCTCCTAGGACATAAAGACACACAATCATGTTTATTCTTAAATGCTTCCAACAATGTGAAATTTGTGTAAAACTTGTTGCCCTTGACTATAAGCAGGCCTTTACTCTAATGGTATCTCTTCTCTGCTACACTTTGAATTCTTCAGGTCAATGGGTAACATCGTCCATTCACCACATACACCTGGGTCTATTGCTATGCCTAGTAGTCAGCTGGCATTAAAAAATATCTGGTGCATAGCTGAACACATTAATTCATTTATTTATGCAACAGCTAATTATGAAACATTTTGCAACAGGAGAGGTTTCAAGGCAGTTTGAATTAGCAGAGATTAGAGAGCAAGTCCTAAGACTCTGAGATAGCGCAGCTAGGTGAGGAGTACAGGAATCAGTGCATGGTGTATTAAGTCCAATAGGGATGCACTGTCAAGTAAGTTCTAAGCAAAGCTGAAGGAACCAACATTCTTTCTGATACACACACTAAAGGCTATATTTAGATGGAAGAATGAGAATTTGCCAGGCCAGCCAGATTGGAGTTGTCTAGACTGAACTAACAAGCAAAATAGAGACAGACTCAAGAGAGAGCAGGATGTTAGCTCTGGGGAGGTGGAAAGATTAAGCAAAAAGGTAAAAAGACTCATGGACATGGACAACAGTGTGGTGATTGTGGGGGGAGGAGGGGAGTATAAAGGGGCTAAATGGCAATGAAAAAATACAAAACAAATACGAATAGAAAAAGAAACAAAGAAGGGTCCCATTTCAAGAAGGAAGAACGGCATGGGAAATACAGAGGCCCAGCCCCTTGTAAGTAATTGATAAAGATTTTTTGTTTTGCATTGAATTGAGTAAATTATTCTTAACCAGGATAGATTTGTTGGGTTCATGGGAAATGCTTAGACCAGGGAGCGAAATATGTTTTTTGGCACAGTGTAAACCTTAACTAACATTGTTTCTAGGCCAAGTTTCAGGTTTAGAGACAGGATGTTTCAAAAGTAGTTCACAGGAGTTTTGAGATTTTGACTAATCTAATTAAAGATTCTCTTGGTACTAGAGTATAAAGATATCCAAATTGAGTAAAATTACGAGGCATGAAACTCAATAACACACCTGCCAACTCTTTGTTCTGAGTCCCTGATGGTCCCTCTGGCTGCTTTGTTCACGGTCACTCAGGCTGGGTAATTTCTATTGAATTTTTAAGTGCACTTCTGGTTTCTTCTCTCTCTTCTGTTCTGCTGTGCTGCTGTTAAGCCCATTCATAGAACTTAACAAAATATTTTGGCTATTGTATTTTTTTTTTAATTTTAAAATTTCCTTTTGTTTCATCTCCTTGTCTTCTTTTATTCTGCTGGGTCTTCCTACTTTTGTATTTATGTCAAGCTTGTCCATAATTGCTCTTTGAGACATTTTTCTTATAGCTGCTTTAAAATCCATGTCACAGAATTTTTTTATATTTAATTTTTTTTCTTTATTTTTATTGTTTTCATTATTGCAGATGTTCCCATTTCCCCCTTTGTCCACGTCCTTCCCACTCTCCCCTCTGGCCATCACCACACTGTTGTCTGTGTCTGTGGGTCGTGCATACATGTCCTGTGTCTAACCCTTTCAGCTTCTTTCATCCAGCCCCTCCCCTCTAACAGCTGTCAGTCTGTTCCATGTGTCCATGTCTCTCTTTCTGTCTTGTTTGCCAGTTTATTTTGTCATTAGTTCAACATATAAGTGAAATCGTAAGGAATGTGTCTTTCACCAACTGGCTTATTTTACATAACATTATAACCTCCAGGTCCACCCATGCTGTTGCAAAAGATAACAGTTCCTTTTTATACAGCCCTGTACTACTCCATGGTGTAAAAGTAGTACAGCTTTTGTATTCACTTATCTGGGCTGTTTCCATATCTTGGCTATTGTAAATAATGCAGCTATGAACATAGGGACGCACTTGTATTATTTCAAATTGGTGTTTTGGGATTCTTAGGATAATGCCCAAAAGTGAGATCACTGGATCAAAAGTCAGTTCTATTTTTAATCTTTTAAAGAAACTCCATACCCTTTTCCACAGTGGCTGCACTAATCTTCATTCCCACCAATGGTTCAGAAGGGTTTCCTTTTCCCACAACCTCGTCAGCACTTGATGTTTGTTGGTCTATTGATGATAGCCATTCTGACAGGTACCAAGTGATATCTCCTTGTGGTTTTAATTTGCATCCCTCTGATGATTAGTGATGTTGAGCATTTTTTCATGTGCCTATGGGCAATCTGTGTGTCCTCTCTGATGAACTGTCTATTTAGGTCCTTTGCCTATTTTTTAATTGGATTGTTTTTCTTCTTGGTGTTGAGTCGTGTCACATAATTTTAACAACTCTGCTATCTCAATCATGGAATCTATGGATTATTCTTTTTTAATTGTCCCTGCCATTTGAGATCTTCTTTGTTCTAGGTATGACAAGAGATTATTGATTGAAATCTAAATGTTTTTGTATTATAAGTGTCTGGATCTTATTTAAAGCTTTAGTTTTAATTGGCTCTCTCTGACACTACTCTGG
The DNA here is from genome assembly GCA_004026765.1 of Micronycteris hirsuta. NCBI lineage: Eukaryota > Metazoa > Chordata > Mammalia > Chiroptera > Phyllostomidae > Micronycteris > Micronycteris hirsuta. Next base: position 38,249 of record PVJI01009317.1, read on the forward strand.
CAAGAGAAGGGGAGGGACACCACCTCGTTACGGACAGGAGAGAGTAGAAGGCCAGGTTACCCACTACCCTTCATCAGCATGCAAGGAGCAGGTTGCTCCTGCTTGAGGGTGGATGGTGATGGGCATTCTAGTTTCCTCTGTGATTTTCAGTGGCATGCAGTGAGGGTGCCTTTTCTATCACAGGATATGGTGAAAGCTCTGATTCCTCACCTGACCACTTCTGATCTCTACTTGTTCTGCAGGGAGGGTGTGAATAGTTAGTGTCACAGAAGGGTGGCAGTCCAGGCTCTCCATGTCTTCTCCTTTGATGCCACAGTGTGTGAGGGATGCACCCCCCTGATGTTGGGCAGCCTCTTATAGGCTAGGGAGTCTAGGTTTCACACTTACCCTGTACTGGTGGCTGAGGTTTTTGCTGATGTTTTTGGCCATCAAAGAGCAGTTTTGCAGAAGTTTTCTTTCTTGCTAAGCTAGTGCTTTCCCCCCCTCTAGTCCTTTGTTTTGAAAGTGCATGCTTTTCTCGGGGATTTTATTGTACATACCCATTGGTATTGCTGGGCCATCAATTTCTTCTGCTCTGTGTCTGGAACATGAGTAAAAAGAAATCAGAAACCAGAGAAACACAACATATACTACTTGTTGCACTGAGGAAAAAGTCATTTTCCCCAAGGAAAGGAAGAGAGAACACATCAACATGTCATTCACTGGGTCTCAAGGCCCCTGAATGGTCTGCTATTTGTCTTCACATTTCAGAGTCTTTTTACAATCACTTTATGTGCAAAGTCCAGGGTTTTTAATACACATAGTGCAAGGAACAGGGTACCATAGAGCTATTCCATCTTCTCTGTCACGTTAATCAAATGTAATTTTTAAGAATACGTCTCTATTCACTAATGTAATAGTGCTCATAAATGTTATCAAATAAATTTTCTATGTTTAACAAATTAAACCATTATCTGGCTTTATTTGCTACTTCTAGAAAACTTTGAGATACTAAAATAAGTCAAATTAAGTTATACAGTCATTAATTCTAGTCTTTGTATAAGAATGTTGCTGAATTTTATCTGTACGTTAATTTAAAAATATTTTACTTTCATTTATATTTATGAATTTCAGTAATTCAGAAAAGAGTTTATGATTATTTTAGAGGTATATTTTTGTAGATATGATTCAAAGATTAGCTTGTATATTTTTTTTGCTTTTTTCAGTTATTCACACTTGATTCATAAACAGCCTTAAGAAAAGTGAAGATCACAAAATTCTTTCCTAAATAGAGTAAATGTAAAATATAGTTAAATGTATCATGCTATTGATGAGATATTTAATATCAGTCACTATCCTTAAGTTTTATAGGCCCTCAAAGAAATACAGTTGTAGAAGGTCACCATTAAAAATGAACATAGCTGCAACATTCTTCCTGAAAACAAAAAAAATGTAATTAATTCTGATTTTCCTATTTTGCTCTTTCATAGATACAGGTCATGTCCAATCTTCAGTACAACAGCGCAGCTGCTACGGCACTTCCACAGCCTACCTCCATTCTGGGTCTTCACCGTTAAGCAGGACTGTTAATTGAATAGGAAACTTCCTTTCAGAGAAAGGGATGATGTAACATTGTGCTCCTGCTTATTTAATTGGGAGCATACCCAGAGATCCAAAGCTTGTCCTTGCAATGGCAGTCAGAGAAATGCTACGTGCACAACTTGTTGCATGGAAGGGAAAAAAACATTTTCCCCAAGGAAAGGAAGATGTTGTCATTCTGTTAATTCCTAAATAATTAAGTGTCTGCTCATCGAAGTTAATTGACAGTCATGTAAAAATAGTTTGTTATGACAGAAATCAGAGCAACAAGGACATTACCTTGAAAGGTCTTTGCATCTATCATCTCCTTTTATGTCAGGGCTCGAGAAGAATTGAAGTAAAGGAAAGGAATTGCCCTCCAGGGTTGTCTTTGCAGTTGGCAGGCCGGCAGTCATTTGTTAGATGTTAGCGCACTCTCAGACATTGTGATTAATTGAAGGGTGGCTTATTTACAACATACTTCACTGAGTCACGTGTTGGGAGTTCATAAAATAGCTTAGCTTCTCCTGTCTTTTGTATGGCCTGCTAGCACATTTCAAATGTTCTGCAAGACATAGTTTAGAATGAAGAAGAAAACCTCAGCCTTTGGTATAAACCATATTTTATAACTTAAAAAAACACATGAAATTATATAGTTACACAGTATATATTAATTATATATAGTGTATACACATACATCTAATAATAATTACTTTCTTGTGGTTACAAGAGTTCCTAAGAAAATTAAGTTTTCCTGTGACTCTGAAGATTTTCATGATGCCAAAATATAATTAATTAAACCAATAAATTTTAGCAGACATCAGTTGGAATGAAGTATGTAGGAAAAAGCAGTTGAATTAGTATTTTCCAAAGTGGTTATCAAATAAATGCAATATAATTGCATCTGTTAGATTAACCAAAGGGGGGCTCATTTCTTCTTCCCTTCCTTTCTTCCTTCCTTTTCTTTTCTTTTCTTTTCTTTTCTTTCTTTCTTTCTTTCTTTCTTTCTTTCTTTCTTTCTTTCTTTCTTTCTTTCTTTCTCTTTCTTTCTTTCTTTCTTTCTTTCTTTCTTTCTTTCTTTCTTTCTTTCTTTCTTTCTTTCTTTCTTCTTTTCTTCCTTCCTTCCATCCATCCTTCCTTCCTTCCTTCCTTCCTTCCTTCCTTCCTTCCTTCCTTCCTTCCTTCTTCTTTCTCCCTTTCTCTCTCTCACTTTTCCTCCTTTCCTTCCTTCCCTCACCCAAGGATATGCCTTTTTTAAAAATTGATTTTAGAGAGAGAGGAAGGGAAAAAGAAAGGGAAGGAGGGAGGAATGGAGACAGGGAGAGACAAAGAAAACTGTGAGAGAGAAAAATCAATTGGTTGCCTCTTGTATGCCCTCGGCTGAGGATTGAACTCACAACCTAGGTATGTGCCCTGATTGGGGATCAAACCTGCAATCTTTTGGAGTACTGGACTGAGCCACCCAGCCAGGGTAAGGAATTTTTCTTTTAAAAATATTTTGGGCAGCTTCTCAAACACCATCACACTAGTAATAAAAATGACAAATATCAGTATAGAATAGAGTGGGAAGTAACTTTTATTTGTGAGATTGAAGGAAATCTTATGGATCAACTACAAAAACGAAGCTGCTGCAATAGGACAGAAGGATCAGTCTTGCTTAACTCTCTCCTTGTCCAAATGCCCTGAAGATTATTAAATTCTATGAATTTAAAGTGAACCTGTCTCTCATAAAGTGTTTTCATCTGACAGTGCTTTGTTAATGTGTAAATGTTAGCAGTAAATATTTTTTAATGTACATTCATGGCAGTTATGAATGCTCCTATATCTTTGGATTGTCTAGACGCAATCAAACTCCCATCCCGGCATCACTGATTTAAATTTGGGACCTCACCAAATGTGTCTTTCTTCAAAAATTTCACATATTCCCAGCATAGATTATTTTTGCAGTAATGTATATTTTAAAAGTCCATGGAAATATCATTAATGTTGAATACTAAGCGTTTTGATCCCCTTCTTAAATGTTGTACCTGTCATGAGAGCCTCAGTCACCTCATGGTGCATGCCTCACATGTGGAGTTGACTGTGGACACTCTAAGACAGTTTTCTTTTCTTCTACAGGTATGACTGTTTCAGTGCATTCGTGTGGCAGGAGAAGAGAGACTGAGACAGATACTTCCTTACATCACTGACCTTTTGCATGTTCCTTTGACCTTGGGTGTCAGAACTATCTATCTGGTCAATACTCATATTTACTGTCTGCATACATACCTAATGCTGAATCTCATGGAAGGGTGTGTGTGTGCACGTGTTTCTTAGACACACTTAGATGGTGCCTCAGCCCCATATTCCTGCTAGAGGAGACCTTAGTGTGGCTCTACTTCTCAAACTCTCCCTCCCGCTGACACAATCTTGCTCCTCGGGTATTCCTCATTCTGCACTGTCACTGAGGTCTATTCATGAGCTCTCTTCCCCAGTATAAACTTGACCCATAAAAAGTAAATATTCTGCAAATTTAAACACACACATAATATATTAAATATTTCATATGCTAGTGATTTTACAAAATATTTCTTAAGAAACTTCTAATATGAAACCAAGAACCTGGTACCAGTGAAAAGAAGAATGTGACAAAGGAGGTTTAGACTACTGGTAGAAAGCAATTTTAAATAATTTAAATAATGTCATACTAATATTTTAATTTTAATACATGAAATAAATATTTATACTATCTGACATATTTCCCCTTTCCATGAAATAATTTATCTGCTCTAGATATTTATAAAAATGACTTTGTCAATGCATATATCACATTTACAAAGTAAATCACAATTTTTGTTTTTTAGTCCAAAACTTTATAAAGCAGTCCATAACATTTTTCAATCAAGATTGGCATGTTAGCAATTGTTTTACAAATGAAGAGCAAATTTTAATACAATATGTGTTAACTGTACCTCTGGCATCTTAAGTACATTATTTCAAATATATGTCACTACAATCTATTGAGATTGTTAATGATTTAAAGATCCATTTGAAGTGCTGGCAGGTGAAACAATTATCTCAAACTGGCATAGTTTTAGTATCAAATTTCACATTGTGATCTCTATTCTTCACTGAGTGTTTTAAATTCTTAATCTATGAAAATGTTATAAGAAGAACCCTATAAAGGTTATTTTCAAATGGTTTTTCAACCTGCTTCTCTTTTTGTGATGATGTTTGTAATTGACAGGGATGATATCTTATAACCTAAGGGCTGTAGCGCAGCCAATAGCAAAGTTGTCTATGGAAATGCATCTGAAGCAGAATCTGCCTTTCTCAGTCTGTGACAGCACAAGGCACTCTCAAGGTGACCAAATGGAAAAATAACTGCAGAGGACCGATTTGAGGCATGCAAGTACAGCATATTGTCTAGCATTCTTTCCTCTGCTTATCTCCAGTGGGCCCTCAAGAAACAAAGTTTAGGGTTGAAGGATTAGCCTCAGCAGATCCACTTATTTGATTAGTGTCCTGCCTGCTCTGCTTTTACTGAGGTTCATTGATCAAGATGATTGCATTCCCTGTCCTTTGCAGGGCAAGTCAGGCAGAGGAAAGGGATCATTTGCTGAGATGTGAGTCCTTAGGGCAGGCCTGTGTCTTTGAGCGCACAGGCAACTGGCTAGTTCATGGTGATGTTCAGCAATAAAAATAATAAAATGAATAAAATGGCCCCTCTGTTAGAAAGAAATTTCACTCTACTCTGATTCCTGCTCTGTAAAGTTGGACTTTGACATCGCTAGTGAACTGTGTTAGGTGGTGGAATAGTCTCCCCAAAGAAGACATAGATGACCTATAACTTGGAGAATTTTAAAGAGAAAACCACACAGGCTAACAAAGGAGAAAATAGGAAAATCTTGTGCTGAGTATAGCCGAATGTGAGTTTGCGGCTTGGATTTTATCCTCTCGGATGCAACTCTGTTGTATTTAAACTTTAAAGGGAAAACAGATTTTCATCTTTTCAGGATATGGAGGAAATATATCAACTGCAGTTACAGTAGAGTATAAGCATATTAGAAATTTTCTGTATCTCACACTGAAATGTATTGTTATGCAGTTTAAATGAGTTGTTAAAATAAGGACTCAGTGTATTTGATAGAAAATATTGGAATATGAGATGTTTATTTTCCTAACGAAATTGCAAGCATATTCTGAGTTTGTGGAGAGGCACATCAGCGCCTAAGGCAACGAGCAGGCAGGAGAATTGTTTACAGAGATACTATGTGAGTTCACAGTATAAGAAAACAAAGAAGTCCTTAATTCATTTTTGTTGTTACAAAGTGAAAATGCACACTTAATGAAATTAGTAAAATTTAAATTAAGAAATACACTGTGTTAACAAGAATAATAATTAGTTCTACTACATTTTATTCTTTTCACATTTTTGTAGTAAAATGTATAATTCAGATGACATTCCTGAACTTACAGCAATAACATTTCCTTGCAAAACCTTATTTAAAATGCTCTTAATATGTCAGCCTCAATCTTTTATAGTGAAAAAAAACATATGCAATTAAAGCCACAGATGAATAATTTATAATATAATGAAAACTATGTTTCACTATATAAATGCTTTCCAAACACATTAATGGTATAAACAACATTTCTTATAGGATTTAATTTGAAAGAAAGCAGTATTTTCAGGTCTTTATTGCATATGAACAAATACATTTTAACTACAAGTATGCCTTTGTCTCTATTAACTCCAGTAGGACTTCTACTTGGTTACATCTTATTTACCAAATAGGTTGGGGTAAAATTAAACCACATTTGCTTTTCAGAAAATATTGCTTTTTATATTCTCTTATTTAAAACTGATTCTTTCTGCTTATTTTATTAGAGTGGTCACATTTTATAGATGTGTGAACATATTTTTCTCTAAGAACATGATGCTCTTCAGAAATATGAAATTAATTATTATATATTTTCTGGTATAATCTTTACCAATGTTAACTAATATCTTTAGATCTAGCAGCATGCCTCAGAAGTGGACATATTAAGGGAGAGGATTTTTGTATATGAGGCTTTTTAAATAGATGTAGACATATTTTCCCAATCTGTCACTCTGTTTCCTCAGTTTCTTCTTAGTTCCCAAACCTCAGTTCTCTCTACTGTGGAGATTCTACTCAAGTCATTCTTTTTCCTGAAATGCATATGCCTTCAAGAGATCATTCTCCTTCAAGACTTTTCTTTTTTGCTTGAGAATTTAATTTAATTAGTACTTCTGTTTAAAGGGATAGAGTGGCAAAACGGCGGCACAAATAAATGCAGTACTCTCCTCCTCCCACAGCCACATCAGAACTTCAAGTAAATCACTGAAAACCATCATTCAGAACCATGAGAAATCTGACTGAATGGAAGTCCCACAACTAGGGAATTAAAGAAGAAGCCACATCAAGACTGGTAGGAGGGGTGGAGATATGGAAAGAGCCGGTCTTCTGTCCATGTGTGGTAGATACAAATGGAGAGAGATATCTTGGCTGCAGAGGTGCTCTCTGAGGAGTGAGGTGTCCCAGCCCCATACCAGACCCCCCAGCCCAGGGTTTCAGTGCCAGGAAGAGAAGTCCCCATAGCTTCCAGCTATCAAATCCAGCAGGGATTAAGGTTGAGGGAGGTGAGACTCTAGAGTCTCAGGCAGTTCCTCTTAAAGGGTCAAACACAAACTTACCTGGACTCACTTCCTGAGAGCTCTAGCACTGGGGCAGCAACTGAAAAGGTACCAGAGATATATGAACAGGGACTGAATTGTTCAGAATCAGGGCAAGTTCTCAGCGCATAGCTTTCTCCTAGACAGAAATGCTGGCAGAAGCTATTGTTCTTTGCTGAACCCTTTCCCACACAGCTGGCAGGCAGACACCATGTCTGAGTCTTCAGGTATGAGCCATCAGCCTGGTTCATACTGTTTGCCCTGCCCTGGTAATTCTCTGAATCCCTGCTCCACCCAACTCTCAGGCCCACTCAAGCTGTTTCTAGTGGTTTTTCCATACAATGGCCTTCTTAGGTCATGCTCCGAATTTTTCTAAAATCTCTTAAACAAGCAGCACCCTGCCTCATCATGACCCATGCCTCTTATGAAGTACACCTAGACCCGACAGTAGCAAGAGCTAGCCTTGGTTTACAGCTTGGCATCACCTGGGCAAGGCCAAGCCCAACACAAGTAGCAGCCATCTGTAAATCATTTTGTAGCTCACGTTGGGTGACCCTGGGCAAAACAGAGATAATGGCTGACCTTGGCCAGCATTGCCCAGGAAGCCCCAAAGCTAGCACACCCAGTAGACCTCTTCAGACCACAGAGAAACACCACCACCCAACCATATCCTCAAATGACACACTCAAGGGGTGGAGCCAGCAGATGGAAGAGCCCAGCTGTAGTAAGTCCTGCCCTGAGGGGTGGGCCCCTGCACAGCTGATCTTCTATAGTGGTCAGAGGTTGGTGGTCAGTGGTTGCAGGCAGCCCTTGCAGCTGATCAGCCTGGCAATAAATACTTCCTGTTGACCTGACAACAGCAACCAAGTCTCAACTGCAAAAGGAGAGTGTACACAAAGCTCACTCAGAAGGCATACCAAGAGTTTCCAGTTTGGGTGATTGGGGGGCGCTGTGACACTGGACCCTACAGGACCCTGTAGGATGCTATAGGCTGTGACACTTTCCCATGTGTTAGGCTGCTCTATGAAGCCTGGGAGACATAGCAGCTCTACCTAATATATAGACACAAATACATGGAGGCTACCAAAATGAGGAAACAATGAAACATGGCCGAAATGAAAGAACAAAACAAAACTTCAGAAAAATAACTAAACAAAATAGGGACAAGCACTCTACTAAAAACGCTGGTTGTAAGAATGCTCAATGAATTTTGTGAGAACCACAAAAGCATTAAAAAAAAGACAAGTCAGACATGGGTACAATAAGTGAAATGAAGAATAATTTACAGGGAATCAACAGTAGATTAGATGAAGCCAAGGATCAAAACAGCAATTTAGAATATAAGGAAGCAAAAAAAATGCCCAATCAGAAGAGAAACAAGAAAAAAAAAAAAATCTCCCTCAAAAAAAAAAAAGAAAAAAAAAAGAGAAAGAGAGGATAGTGAAAGGAGCCTTTGGAACAAATTCAAGCATGCCAACATTTGCATGATGGAGGTGCCAGAAGAAGGAGAGAGAGCAAGAAATTGAAAACCTATTTGAAAAAATAATAACAAAAGACTTTCCTAACTTGATGAATAAATAGATATGAAAGTCCAGGAAGCAAAGAGAATTCCAGAAAAGGTAAACCCAAAGAAACCCAACTCAGAGACATCATAATTAAAATGTGAAAGGTCAGAGACAAAGAGAGAATCTTAAAAGCAGCAAGAGAAATGTAGTAAGTTACCTACAGGAGATCTCCCATGAGACTGTCAGTTGATTTTTCAATAGAAATGTTGCAGGCCAGAAGGGATGGCAAGAAATAATCAAAGTGATGCAAAGCAAGGACCTACAACCAAGATTACTCTACCCAGTAAAATTATCATTTAGAATCAAAGAACACATAAAAAGCAACCTAGAAAAAAATTGAAATAAAAAAAAAATTAAAGTTGAAAGAGTTCATCCCCAAACTAGTATTAAAATGAATGTTAAAGTGTCTTCTTTAAGAAGAAGAATGAAAAAAGATGAAAAATTTGAACATTATTATTCAAATGGCAATACATATGTATCTATCAACAGTTGAATCTGAAAATAAATAAATAAACCGAAACACAGAATGGAAACAGACTCTTAGATACAAAGAATATTTTGAGGGTTGCCAGATGGGAGGGGCATTGAGGGGACGAGTGAAAAAGTTGAAAGGATTAAGAAGTACAAATTGATTGTTACAGAATAAGCATGTGGATGTAAAGTACAGCATAGGGAATGTATTCAATGATATCCTAATGACTATACGTAGTGTCAGACGGGCGCAAGGTGTATCGGGATGATCAGTTAGTAAGTTATGTAATGTCAAATGACTAGGGTGTACACCTGAAACTAATATAATCATGTATGTGGGCTGTATTTAATACATAAAAAATGATTTTAAAGTGAAAAAAATAAAGTACTAAATGATATACAGAAGTGAACCTTTAAAAAAAAGAACAAAAAACTTATTTTAGCCCAGGATGGTGTGGCTCAGTTGGTTGGAGCATCACTCCATACACCAGAAGGTTGGGGGTGTGATTCCCAGTCAGGGCACCTATTGGGGGGCAACCAAACAATGTTTCTTTCTGATTCCATTCCTCACTGTCTCAATATGTGTGTGTGTGTGTGTGATATACACACACATACATATATATTCAAAATCAAAGACTCATTTTAGAGAAGTTTTAATTTCACAGCAAAATATGGAGGAAGGCACAGAGGTTTCCCATGTATTCCCTGGTTGCACACGTACTTACCTTCCTCCATTATGAACATCTCACACCAGACTGGTATGTTTGCTAGAACTGGTGAACCCACACTGACACATCATAATCATTGAAGTCATAGTTTAGGTACTCACTGTTGGTGCCATACAGTCTGTTGGTTTGTACAAACATATCATGGCACGTAGCCTCCGTTACCACACAGAGTAACTTCACTGCCCTAAGAAATCCTCTGTGCTTCTTCTAGTCACTCTTCTCTTTCATCTAGCGCCTGTTTCGCTTCTTCCAGAATGTCATATAGTTGAAAGCATACAGGATGTTGCCTCTTCAAATTGGCTTCTTTCATTTATTACTATGTATTTTCAGGTTCCTTTCTGTCATTCCATGGCTACTGACAGCTCAATTCTTTTTAACACAGTGACATTCCAGTGTGTGAATGTACCACAATTTATCCATTCACCTACTGAGGAATATCTTACTTGTTTTGACAAAAAAAAAAAAAAAAAAAAAAAAAAAAAAAAAAAAAAAAAAAAAAGCTGCTTTAAACATTCATCTGCTGTCGTGTGTGTGTGTGTGTGTGTGTGTGTGTGTGTGTGTGTGTGAGTTTTCAACTCCTGAAGATCACAGACCACATGCTGAATTATATGGTAAGAATACTATATGTTTAATTTGGTAATAAACCACCATCAATCTTCCAAAGTGGCTGTACCAGGCTTTTTTTTTTTTCCACCAGTAGAGTTAGAATTTGTGTTTATTCCACATCCTCACCAGTGTTTGGTGATGTCAGTGCTCTGGATTTCGGCCATTCTAATAGTAGTACCTGTGCAGTTGTATGTGATTGTTGTTTGAACTTGCAATTCCCTGATGTCGGATGATGTGGAGCAGCTTTTTATATTCTTACTTGTCATCGAGTTGTCTTTTGGGGGGAATGGTCTTTAAAGTTTCTTTATCTATGTTTATTGTCACTTAGCTTTAGGTGTCATATAACAAATCATTGCATAATGCTTCTTCTATGTTTTAAGAGTTTTATAGTTTTTGTTATTATAGTTAGGTCTTTATTCATTTTAAATTTATATATAGTATGAGGCAGGGTACTAACCTCATTCTTTGTGTGGATATCCAGTTGTCTCAGCACTATTTTGTTGAAAATATCTGTTTTTAAAAATGGTCTTGGCATTCTTGCTGAAAATCAGTTCACCGTGAATATAAGTGTTTATTTCTGAACTACCTTATTGATTTATATGCCAATCCTCATGTTCCTACCACACTGTCTTAATTACTGTTGTTTTTTAGTAAGTTTTAAAAGCAGGGAATATATCCTCTTTTTTTTTTTTTTTTAATTTTCAATATTGTTTTGACCTTTGGCATTTCCCAAGGAACTTCAGCATCTGTTTACCAATTTCTCAAAGAAAGCCACCTGGGTTTGTGATGAATAAATGCATTGAATCCATAGGATAGGTCAATTTGAGCAGCATAACAATGTAACAAATTAAGTCTTTTAATCCACGACCTTGAGATGTCCTTCCATTTATTTAGATCTTTTTGAATTTTGTTTAAAGATATTAAGTAGTTTTCACTGTGTATGTTTTGTGTTTCTTTTATAAAATTTATTTTTAAGTATTTTATCATTTTGATGTTTTAGATATTTGTAAATGGGATTGTTATCTTAATTTTACTTTCAGATTGTTCAGTGTTATATAGAAATATACTTCATTTTTATATCAATTTTTATCTTGTGTGCTACTGAACTCAAGTTCTAATAGTTATTTTGTGGATTCACTATGGTTTCCTAAATATGAGCTCATGTAATCTGCAAATAGAGATAGATTTGCTTCCTTGTTTCCAATCTGAATGCCTTTAATTTATTCTTTTTGCCTAATCAGGCGGGATAGAAACTCTAGAAAAATGTAGTGAGAATGAACATATTTGTCTTGTTCCTGATTTAGGAGGAAAGCTTTCAATCTGTCACCATTTACCTACAATGTTAGCTGTGGGTTTTTCATAGATGCCCTTACTTAGTTTGAGACAATTCCATTCTAGTCCTAGTTTTTTTAGTGTTTTTATAATAGAAAGTTACTGGATTTTGCCAAATACTTTTCCTATATCTACCTAGATGATTACACAGGTTTTTGCCTTCTATTCTATTAGTATGATGTATTTTATTGATTCATAAATTACTGTCCTTGAGTGCCTTTTTCCTCACTCTCTGTTCTGATTGGGTTATATATACTACAGACTAAAACGAACTCTGATCTGACTGATTATAATTGTCAGCGCTACAGTTTTTATGTGCAGCTCACAGTGCCTATACTTATGGGAATGTATTATTAGTAAGGAAGCAAATTAGGCCTCATGTCCAAACCTTGTTTCCCAGTTTTTTGTTACTGGAAATAAAGAGAGTATTTTTATCTCTTGCTGACTGCTCTGTCTCTTTTGCCTTTGGCTTAAAATTTCAAGATAGAGATTGGTTAATTTCAAAATGATGTGAATCAGATTTGTTCAGCTGTTGCTAACTAGGATCTAAGATATAATCTTATTTTTTTGTCCAATTTCATCAATAAAGACATTGACTTATCATTTGGGTCAAGTAAAATATTGCCACAACTTAAACATCATCCTCAAACATCATCTACTTAAAACTGGCACTAAAGTAACATTCATGGGGCATAAATATGATTAAGTTGAAGGCCTGCTTATTTTGATCCAGCCAAAAATAAGCCTTGATGTTATTCCCTCTATTCCTAATTTTTTAGAACAGGTATTTTCTCATTAGAAAAACTAATTTTACTAATGAAGTTAAAATCTTAAATTTAACACAGAACCAGATATTAGCATGACAATATATTTAATGTTAATGTTATTTCTATTAATTTTAGAGTTTTCATTGAGCACTATCTATAGTTTCATAACACATTTATAATCAATTATTTTCAATGTATGCCCCATGCTTATAGATATTAGGAAAAATACAGTTTGGAATAACTCAGAGCTATACAAAATTTCTTTCTCTGCCAGTTTCTTACATGAGTCAAATTTGAGATTTTTTGCTTGGAATAATCTAGACTTCCACTTCTCAGGACTGATCTGATTCCTTAGTGTTTTACTATCTTTGTTATCCCTGCCCCACTTACACTGTCTGCTGAGTCTTTCTTTTGGCTAAAGTACAAAAGCTCCCATCCAGCTTCCCACGAATCCTTATCATTCACCAGCCACGTGTGTGTCTACATAAGTGCAGCGGTACACACACAGTTTTTGCTTTCTAATCTGTGTTGCTATTGTATATTTTAACTTCTATGTCACTTACCTAAGTCTTCTGTTTATTGTATCAACTTGTTTATCTTCCCTTTTATGTTAAGACATGAGTTAAGACTCTTCTGCCTTGACTAAAAGACCTATGTGTCCCTCTACTCTGTATCCTCCCTTTCTAGCTTACTACTTAGCTCTAAGCACCTTTTCTTTATTGTAAATTGAACTGAGTAAACATATGTCTTGTATTATGCTGTTTTAAAATGAAGTGCTACAGAAGAGCATTTTTTTCTTTTTTTTTTTTTTGTTTAAAGCTTTTTTTATTGTTGTGTAATTACAGTTGCCCCCATTTCCCCCCATTCCTCTCCCCTGCCGCACTCTTCCCCACCGCCCACACTCAATCCTCCCCCGCTGTCGTTGTCCTTGGGCCCTTTGTATGTGTTCCTTGATGACCCTTCCCTTTCTTTCCCCTGTTATCCTCCTTCAAGAAGAGCATTATGAGTTGTTGTCTCTTATATGTTAAGAAATGTTTGGAAACTCCTCTTTAGACAATGAACAAAAGGTATATTCCTCTTTAGGGTATAATACACATTTCACTTTAAATAGTCAGCTTTATAATAAGGAGTTAATAACTTTTTTTTAAGATTTTATTTTTATTTATTTTTAGAGAGAGGGGAAGGGAGGGAGACAGAGAGGGAGAAACAGCAATGTATGGTTCCCTCTCACATGGCCCTCACGGGGACCTGGCCTGCAACCCAGGCGTGTGCCCAGACTGGGAATCCAACCAGGATCCCCTGGTTACCAGCCCACACTCAATCCACTGAGCTACACCAGCCAGGGCAGGAGTTAATGACTTTTTATAAGCTGGAAAATGCTATGATACAAAACCAAAAAATGCATTTCAATTTTTTATACTATTTTTTTAATTTTGGAAATGTTTGCTATTAATACCCATTGTAGCAACAGAAAAACCAATTTCTATTTTATAAATAACTTAGTGATTCCAGTTTTCTTATTGCAATTCAGCTTATTTCCCTAGTGACAGAACACCATTTTAAAGTAAATTACCATTCCTACTAATGAAGTCAACACTATTCACACAATAATGCAATCAATAAACATATTGATCTCCTGTTATATGTCAGGCAATAAGATAACTACCAAATACAAAAGAAAAAGCTATATTCTTTATGCTTCAGAAAAAAACACAGGGTTATGACGGGAACATGCACAGGAAACAAGGGTCACAATTTAGTCTTAACATAGTCTGAGCAAGGACTATTCTGCTGTTGCTGCTGTTTTGGTTTTGTTTGTTTGTTTGTTTTAATATGAATTATAATGAAGGATATAGAAGAATGAAATCCAGAGCCCCAGGGAATGGCAGTAGCTACTGGGAGTGGATGAGGCAAGGAATGGGTCCTCTGGCACCTTCGGGGGATTTCAGTCAAAGGGAATTAATTTTGGATTTCTGGTTTCCAAAATTGTACGATAATACATATCCGTTATTTTAGCAATAATGTTCTTGCTAATTTGTTACAGCAGACTCAGGGAAAAAGCAGTTGGTAAGAGTCAGTTCAGGTGGGAGTTTGCATTTTAAGCTAAGTAGTTTTTACTGTGACCTCTGACTAATGAGAGTTTAAAAAAAAACATAAGGGATATATATTCACAAAAATTGAGTAGGTGACTAAAATATATCTTCACTTTAATGGAAATATATAATCTTACCAAATATATTTATTAAGAGTTAGATAATTTAGTCCTGGCTGGTGTGGCTCAGTGGACTGAGCACTGGCCTGCAAACCAAAGGGTCGCCAGTTCGATTCCCATTCGGGGCACATGTCTGGGTTGCAGGCCAGGTTCCCCAGTGCTGGGCACACAAGAGGCAACCACACATGGATATTTCTCTCCCTCTCTTTCTTCCTCCCTTCCCGTCTGTCTGAAAATAAATAAATAAAATCCTAAAAAAAAAGGAGGTGGGTAATTTTTTGTATTAATCATTCTGTCTACCTATAAATATATATCATTTTTATGTGTCTAAGTGCTTTATTTCACTGAAAAATATGAAACATAAACTCAGGACATTTTCCTCTTGAAAATTTTATCAGAACTATTCATATGCTTCAGGAAAATATACAAATACATAAAATGCATCACACAAATTTATATGCCTTACAAAATCTACTAAAACAATTTTCACCATGGAAATTCACAGAAACTCTGGGTAGAACAGACTTTAAAATGATCCCTGTTATATCTTGCAAATTCAACTATGTAATCTTTTCAGAATTTATTTTCTAATTTGTAGCAAGAGCAAAGAGCAGAGAAAGAATGAGCATTGTATAATTTGCTGATAGTGAGTAAAAGTGAAAAGCAATTTAGTTTTAGCCCCCCTCTGTCTAACCAACAGCAAGACATCCAGAACTTACTTTAAGGTTTTCTGTTTCAGATTTCTATTGGTACATTCCTTTAGCTACATAAGCTATTCTGTAAGTCCTGTTCCCGCTCTAGTCCTCTACTCTTTTCAAACAGCAATGCTCTCCATTTCTATGCTAGAGAAGAAAGATTAGGTACTGATTTTAGAACTATTTATTCAGGAAATGTTGACAAGGGGCAATATGATGTTACAGCAGCCAAGAAAAAAGCAAATTGTGAAAAAGTTAGCCTTGCTGTTGTCTTCTATCAGTTCTGAGAAACATTGTTAGATAACTTGTTGCTTAGAGCATATAGGCCTTGTGGCTCATTCCATATTATTAGATCCCTGATAATCAGGCAGCTGCCTAATTCTACCATAGCAGACCTCAGTATTGAAAACCCCGTTCATGGACACAGACTCTAGCGGCCAGTCATCTTGACAACAACCCCAAATAGAACGAAACATGCAAACAAAGCTGGCTGAAATGTGCAAAGTTCTCGGTACTCTCAGTCTGTATAACAAATAATTCAGGAGATCTGTGGTCTAAACATGGTATAGCTAGGAATTCAAAAATAACAGCATGAATTGAACATTCATTACATGCTGGCACTCTCGTGTTTCCCTATATGCTATAAGTACCTGAAAGGACGCACTGGAAAGCACAGACTGCATCAGCTGTATCTGTTAGACAGTGCTTAGCACGGGGCAGTGGGTAACCACGCGATACAATATAGGTTTCGGTTATAGTTGATGAATTTGAATTATCCTAGTTTTCTTCATATTTCATTCATAACAATTCAGAAATACCAATGACCTTTATAAGTTTGGAATATTTATTATGAGAAGAGAAAAGATTTATACATTAAGAATCACAGGAACATGGATACATGGAGCCAACTGACAGCTATCAGAGGAGAGCAGGGTTGGGGTATTGGATGAAAGAAGGTGAAGGGATTACGGAAAAAAAAAAACTATGTGTAACATATAGGCACAGACAATAGTCAGAGGTGTGAAGGTAGGTGGAGGTGAGCAAAGGGGGAAACTGGGGATGGAAGGAGGCTTTGCTTAGGGTGATGGACTCATCACGCAGCATGCAGATGATGTTTCACTGAATTGTACACTTGAAACCTGTGTGGTTTGTGAATCAGACTCACCCCAATAAATTCAATAAAAAATAATGAAAAAAAAGAATCATGATTTTAATGCATTTATAAACTCAATACAATTCCTTAAATTCTGTATCCTCATGTAAACTTTTGTGTTACTTTGGCTGTGGCAATCAAACATACACAAGTTTAAAATTATTTATAGAATTAAGTAATTTTTCCATTATATTTTTGACACTGTCCATATGTCAGAAATATTTTATTTTTAATGTTTTGTGCAATGGTTGTAGGGAATTATATGCCATGTATGCTTGGAGATTAATTAATAAAACCTATATCTGCTAATGTTTTAATAAACTGTGCCAAGATTGCCTAAGTTGAATTAATATGTACATTGTTTCTAAAGACATAATAATGTTTGAGCCTATCTTAATAAGTTTTCACAATTTATACAAATTTAACTTTGTAAGTCAACTGATATCCCAAATGCACTAATGAAACATCGTATCTAAATAATAATATAGCTAGCTCATCTAGTAAGCAAGTAATCACCTACCATTAATTATTTTGAATGTCAGTTTTATAAATTCAAATTTTTACTTTAGTATGAATACATTCAAACATATAACTATATAACTATAATTAGATTATGAAAACATTCAAATGAATAAAATCATTAGATAAAATAAGGAGAATTAAGGAGAGTTGAAGGAGAATTGATCACCATTTTAAAGATACAATTTTTAACATTAACATTACTATTTCACCCATTTGACAGATTGAGAACCAGGAGCACTGAAGTTATGTGACTGCCCACCACGTGAAGCAAACTTTCAGATGCAACCACCCTTAGCAGCACTGAAGACTCCAACTACTGGGATTCCTTTCAACTCTGATAAATGAAGTAAAAATACATATTTCTGACCTCATTTATAGAACAAGTGAATAGTGTAGGAGGAGGATAAAAGAAATGTATTATAACAAACTACATATACATATACATAATATGAATCAAAATGTGTGACCCATATATCCTAGTCACAGTCAAAATAATTCACTCAAGAGTACTGGCAACTCTGGTTCTTTAGACAGCAATGCACAACCTATACGGTAGACTCCAATCACCTCTTTGAACCAAGTGAGTCTTAAATCAGCAAGCAAAAAAAGTTTTTAAAACTTATTCTAAGCAGAAGGTCAACCACCCAACAAAGCTGTAACAAGCAAGAACGTTACACGGATCAGATTGCTGAGCAGCAAACAGAGGAGGTAGTTTGTTCAGCTTAGGCTTTGAGCTGACCTGCGTCTTAATGGGCAGTCACAATGCCAGGCTCTGAAACTACAGCACTGGCCACAAATAAAAACAAAAACAAAACAAAGTCTCACTTGACATCCATACTTTTCATTGCAGCTGAACATGCAGGCGGTTAAAAACGACAATTTGAATGTAGGCAAGAAGCACACGCAATCTAGATATATGTGCATGAGTGTATTTATATGTGCACGAATATATATACCTGCAGACATATATGGAATACATACACTCTACGTGTATATTATATATATACCTATATGAAATATATATTCAATATGTATATATGGAATACGTATATGCATGCACACATATTAAACGCATGCATTCTACATGTACATTCTATATATATATATATATATGAAATGCATATTCAATATGTGTTATTAATATATGTTGAATAGATATATATTCAACAAAATATACATAATTAACAAAATGAGGATGCAAAAAAATGAGAAGTCAGTTCCAGGACACTAATTTTCAGACTAAATCAATTGTAAGAAAAAATTAGCATTTTAGAATTCGGGAGGGTGGCAATGTAAGATGTTATTGTACTCATTATTAGATTGTAACAGTTGCTGTCTATTCTTAGGAAACAGCACAGGGACTTGGGCCTGGGAATTAAAAAATACCAGGTGGCCAGGAAGCTAAGACCAGGTGGTCAGAAGGAACAGAGAATTAAGCTGGCCACAAAAATATCACTACCCCTCCACGCTACTCAAAAAAAATAGAGGTAGCTTATTTTATCTCCCTTCTGCCTTTAGCTACTGACCGGGCATGCATAGGCAATCAAGGTTTGACCGCTATGTGACCTTGCTAGGGTGGTGGTAATGCATAGTCCGCTGCCTTGCTGGCGGTAAGTGCAGGCCAGCCATAGTTACCAGGCAACACAACACTGAAGTGGAAAATTCCACAAGCCTGTCTTTTCCATAAACTCACGTTTTTTCCAAAAAGCCTTGCACAAGCCTACTTTGTCCCCAGCTTATAAAAGCAGCCAATCAGAACCCCCGCCCCAGTCTCGTCCACTGCCAGTTTAGAGGAATTTCTTTTCCTCTATGCTGCCTCAGCGGTGCATAAGTTTAATAAAATCTGTCTGGAAATTCCTCTGGGATTTTCTCTTGATTTGTATCTTGGGAAATCAAGAACCCTAATGCCAGTAACATGTTTTGCAAAACAAAATTTCCCACTTATTAGAAAAAAAGCTCTGCTTTGCAGATATTGAAATTGATTCATTGCGATTGATTAGTCTCCCTACTGAAAACCCATTGAAGTGCCAGATTACACTTAGGTTATCTTTATATCCCTTATTTACAATTGTGACGATTAAGCTTGCATTCTACTACATTTATCTTGAAAAGGCACTGCATAAAAAATAAAAAATAAACATTACAATGCGGATGTTGTACTATTAAAAGTGTCTAAATATGAAATAATGCTGGTAACTAATTAAACTGAGTCGCAATATGAGATGGTAGAACAAAATTATTTCAATTTATTAAGATATTATTTGGAACTTTAATATATGAGATATAATCCTCAGACAGAGATGAGTTTTAGGATGTTTGTAAAAGTGTTCTGTGGCTGGCTTAAAAGTTGTACTGTTTGTCCACATTGGATGCCGTTTTGTCAATCTCAATCTCAGTATTTTTCAAATTCTAAGAGGGGCTGTTGCTGCCTTCAGAAATAGTCATTGTGTTATTTTTTTTTTACAAGATTCACATTTATTTTAAAACTGTAAATAACAATGTAACAAATTATTATATAAATTTGTCATTGTTTACAATGACTTGATCAGCTCAAAGTTTAAATTATGTGATTAAAGTATTCCTTTAAAAAGATAAAATCAGAATTCTAATTCTACCAATAAAGTTATCTGTGGTCCCTTTTAAGATCACTTACTCTCTCTGAACTCAATATACAAAACGATCATGCCTTACTCAATGATGTCTAAAATATCTTAAATATCTAAAATTCAACTTTGCCATTTTTTAAAATATACTTTAGAAGCACCACATATTCACCCTATAGAATTGCTTCTACTAAATAATAAAGTCATGCTAAAGAGCTACATGTGCTGATTTATCTCACAGTAAGAATACTGAGGTCATTTTTTTAATGTAAAATGGGTACTTGGCCTTACAGAAACCTCTGGTGAATAGAAATCTAGACTCATTTGTAAGGAAACATTTTCTTTACTTGCCCAAATGTAGGGAAAAAAACAACTCTGCAGTTGGAATGCTTTGTTTATGCATTTAACTGAGCTTTCATATTTTTATGACACATAAAAGCAGTATTATCATATAAAATGACCTAAATGTGTGAATTTTTTAGTGAATAGATTGTGTGTGCATCTCTCCTTTTATGAAGAAAGGGATATCATGGGTTTAATTCTCAGTGGTAGTAGTAGAAGAAAGAACAGCTTTTAAAATATATTCTATATAAATATCTATCGTCATTCTGTGAATAAAACTTTCTTTAAATTGAATAATAGAATTTTTGCAGAAATGGGATATTTTGTGATATAGAGAAAAAAATACTACCTATGTGAAAGACAGCTATTTATTTTACTGTTGTGAGTCTGTGAGCTGATTCTGATAAAGACTAAATATCAATTGAGGAAAGCATAATGTCAAACAATTTATATAAAAACAATAGATTGGAAGATCTTCAGAAACTCAAGAAAGCATGTGATTTCCTAAACAAGGCTCAAAAAAAGAAAAAAAACCCATAAAGCACAACGTAAAATTAATTAATTTAGCCACATCAAGATACACAAAGTCTGTAAGTGTTTAAACAAAGTGAATAGACAAGCCACACATTGTATTAAAAAAAAAAAAAAAAAAAGCATTTATGCCCTTGCCAGGTAGCTCAGTTGGTTAGAGAGTTGTCCCCATTTGTCAAAGTTGCGCGGTTTGGTTGCTGCTCAAGGTTCAGATAGGAATCAAAACTAAGTGGAACGACACATCGATTTCTCTCTCTCTCTCCCTTTCCCACTCTCTCTCTAAAATCAATCAATTTATTTTTAGAAAAGGTATTTACAATCCATATAACTGACAACATAGTCTGCAAGAAACTCTTAAAAATTATATCAAAGATGCAGAATCCCTCTGATCATCAAGGAATGATGAATTTAAAATAACCTGATGAAACAGTTCACCCAGCATTTTTGCAAAAATGTAAAAATCTGAAGATGAATTTGAATCTTACTGGAGTTTTTAAAATCGATTACACAAGGAGTAATTTGATCTTGCTTATATTTAACTGGATATCCAGTTATGCAAACTTTACTACGTCATATCCTTAAGTCTTCCTCTCACCCACACTCAAAGGCAAACACATGCATGCACATACACTGTTACACACACCCACATAGGCATGCGCCTTTATAGATTTTTTAATCCACTGGTGTGTTGTTTCTATTCTCTCTACTCCATCGTTGTCAATATTACACCATTTCTTGATTTTTTTTATTTCTAATAAGACCAGTTTTACCTTTTATCCACCTTGAAAACTTTCCAAATCTTTACTGTTAAAAAAGAATATTATAACCAAATTGTTAAGATTTGTTAATGATCTTATAGGGTTTGTGATGATAACTGCATGGGCATTTTTTGTTCCAGTATTTGGGGTTTATTATCTGCCACATCATTAAACTACAATTTATCTACCTTAAAAATAAATAAAACCACATCAGTTACAGAGTTCCCTCTAGCAATTAAGTCATATCTCTGCATTTCTTTACAGCAAAATCTTTGAAAGATAAGTCCATAATTATTTTTCTTCTCTTCTTTTTTTAAATCCGGAATCACTCCAAAAACCATTTGTACAGAGAAGGTGATTGAATGAGACTTTGTCAAGGATACCATTCACCTGGAAATTATTACAGCTAATGGTTAATTCTCACTCCTCATGTAATTTCACCTATGAGCAGTATTTGATATGACCAATCGCTCTTTCCTTCCTAAAACCTTATGTTTTTTTTCCTACTTTCTAGGACATTATACTCTGTTTTTTTCTGCTTCACTGGCTAGTACTTTCCAGTTTCCTTTGCTAGATTCTATCTATGACCTCTATGTATTAGAGTATTTTAAAGCATAGTCCTAAGACCCCCCCTCTTTTCTCATCTAACCTCAAGGCTTTGAAACACCATCTATGAATTAACTGTTCCCACTTTATATTTCTACTAAACTTCCCTTGAATTCCAGACTCATTTATCAAAATTCCTACCAGAACCTGGTTTGGATATCTATAAGCATCTCAACTTAAACCTGATACACTCTTCCCCTGTGTCCAAACAAATTCTCTTTAAATTCTATCTAAAGTAATAAAGGATAAATTCATAATTCCAGCTGCACAAATCAAGTCTGCACAAATGCCCCCCACTGCAAATAAAAACACCGACCTGTTAGTTGTTACAGTCATTTGGTTTCTATCACGTAGCAGAAACTATGACTCCTTGAAATAGTAGTGATCATTAAATCCGATTATCTTTAGATATTTATTTGTCTTGAGGATTCACATATCTCCAGGCATCTGAGACACCAATGATTTATTCAATAGAATACTCAATATTTTTTATATTGTGCTCTGCATTTGATTTCGTTACTCCTTTTTCCTCAATGTTGTAAATTAAATTTTAAAAATCCCCTTAGAAAAGGAAAGTACTTAGCAGCTGATAATATTCCATTTATGGTTGTAGTGGTTCTTTTGTATCTGTGGAAACCATTTTTAACTTTTTGGTGATTAATACAAAAAAACCATCATTGTATGCATAATAAGAATATCAAATACAAATGAGCAAATACCAGCGTTGGCTTAATTGCAAAGAGCTATAACTGTTTTGATAACAATTGTGTACGTGAACACTAACTCTTGAAATGGGCACGAAGATGGGATGAGAAGGATGCTTTATGGTCTGTCTGTAACTTTACACCTCCTTAAAATCCTGATGTGGGTTCTAAGAAATGAAATCTCTCCTTGCTGTTAAGAATGCATTAGGAAATTTTTATAAAGTGTACACAAATATCAATGTCAATATTGAAAAAAATATTCATATATGGCCCACAGGGTGATGAAATATGTTAAAGTTACTTACTCCTAGCTCAATAACCAGTGTGGCTGGAAATGTATTAAGAGATAACATCAACCTACAAAGTAGGGAAAACCCATCTGTAAGATCCTCTCACTTGCCTCAGCTCTGTGAGCGTTTAATAAGGTTCCTTCTGTTGTGTGACGACAAAATATTTGCTAAATAAATCAGTATATCTTTACTCATTTAAAAAATATATTTATAGGTCTCCAAAATTTAAAAAAAAAAAAAAAAACTTCTATTGGCTTATAAAGATTTAAAAAGCACTTAGGTAAATCTAAGTAAGGGAATTTAAAAATTTTCCCCAAAAAATGCATCTAACCTCAAATGCTATACAAAGTTATTTTCTTAAAAAAATTTCAGACATTATCTTTGCTTAATTACACCTAAAAACACCCCCCCTTTTTTTTTTCAAAATAAGACTATGGCCACGAGTTCTGTGGATTAGAATGTGATCACATATTTGGGGAGCTATTATTCAACCCTGTACAATCCTTTTCTTTGTTTAAAAATAGTACAGCTACATGATTTATGTACTATTTAGGGCTCTTCACGTATGAAAACCAGTAGGAGACAGAGAGGGAGGGAGGAAGGGAGCTGGTGGGAGAGGGAGGGAGGGAGAGAGAAAGGAGAGAGAAGTATTTTAAGGACTTGGCACATGTGACTATGGGAACTGGTGGGATGAAGATCTGCAGGGCAGATCAGCAGGCTGGACACCCAGGGAAGACCTGTGTCACTGTTGGAATGTGAAGGCAGTCTGTAGGTGCAATCGCTGCTTCCTCAGGAGGTCTCAGTCTTTCCTTTTCTTTTGTATTGTCTTTGTCGATCATCATATATCTCCCTTAAACTTCCCTCCCTCCCACAATCACCACACTGCTGTCCATGTCCATGAGTTCTTTTTTCTGTATTGTTTAATTCCCCTACCTCCAACCTCTCCATAGCTATGAACCTGCTCTCTCTGAGTCTTTCTCTATTTTGCACATTAATTCAGTTTGTTTATTGGATTCCACAGATGAGTGAAATCATGTGGTATTTGTCTTTCTCTTATTTCACTTAGCATAACGTTTTCCAAGTCCATCCATACTGTCACAAGGATAGCTACAATGATTCTGAGAAAAACGAACAAAGTAGGAGAAATCACACTACCTAATATCAAACTATAATATAAGGCCATAGAAGTCAAAACAGCATGGCACTGGCACAAGGACAGACCCATAGATCAATGGAACAAAATAGAGAACCCATAAACAAACCCACACCTTTAGCATCAACTAATACTTGATAGAGCAATCAGGTACATACAATGGGCTAAGATAGTTTATTCAATAAATGGTGCATAGAAAATTGAACAATCTTTTCTTTTAAGAACTTCAACTGATTTAGTGAGGCTCACCACATTATGGAAGGTAATTTGCTTTACAAAAAGTCTACTAGTTTACATGTTAATCTCATCCAAAACATACATGAACAGAGGCATCTAGACTGATTTTAGATCAAATATCTGGGCATTGTGTCCTCGCCAAGTTGACACATAAAATTAACCATCACAACTTATCTCCATAATTTTATATGGTTTTTTTTTTTTTTTTTAGGTCTACCTATTCTTTTTGGTTAGTCCTTCTATCTGTTTCTGTTCTTTCTTTATAACATTTTATAGACTTTTTTTACTTCTTTGTTCATGCTGGACAAGGTGTCCATTGTCTATTTTGTCTTTTAATAGTACCTTAATTGTATTGCACTTTTTTAAGAGTTTTTTCATCGGGGTCTCATCTTTAACCATACATGTTTCCTTTCTGTTCCTTTCTGTGGGCCTCATTTGCTTATGGACTTTTCTTATGCAGTGGTTTAATTTTTTTCTAAAATTCTTATACTATAAAAGTACTGTAAATATTGGCCCCATGCCCTCAAACATTAATTTCACAGAGATTTCTATTTATTTGTTTGTTTGTTTGTTTGTTTTGTTGCATGGGTAAGATCAGTCCTTGCTCTAGGACAGTTTTATTTTCATCAGAATTGTTGATGCTGTCAAATGGAAAGTTCTTTGTTCATCAAACACTTTGTTTCTTTAGACTAGTCTTCTCCTATTTGAAAAATCATTTGTTCCTTGTCTCTCATCTCCCAGGAACAATCTCTTCTGTTTTTTGAAAAGGAAAATTAAAAAAGGACCTTATAGGTAGTTTTTGGAGAACCAGAAATTTTTGGAGAACTACAACTTATATCTAGTTTTTGGGGGGGGTCAGTTTTGTTTCATGTAGACTGGGAATATAACAGGGTGCAGCCGAGGGGGGGCCCCAAAGAGGGATTTGTAATGGGGTCCAGAAGAGCTTGGAGATAATTGGCTCCACACCACAGGGCCACACCGGCCCTGAATGCTGGCAGCTGTGGCCAATTGTGGGAGGAGCCAGAAATGAGGCTGCAGAGAAAGATTGGCTCTGGGATTCAAACCTAGGCGGGGCAGCCATTTGGGGTCTCTTTTTGGGACCACATGGCTTGGTCGTCTTGTTGGGACCATGTGGTTTTGGCGAGTGGGGACCACGTGGCTTTGGAAGTGCTCCTTTTTGCCACATGGATGGTGCCACGAGCCTGCGTGAGATACGGTACCCCAGACGGGGCAGAGGGAGAGGGAAGGACTGTGTGCATTTATGCATATTCTAAATAACTTTAGCCTGTACAACTTCCAAATAAATAATAATTCCTTTCCTTTTACATCTTTCCTCTGGTGGCGAGCAAAATGAACTTGGTAAGGGGAAGGAACCCACGGGGGGAAAAAGGGGGGTCTTTCATATTGTTCAGCCCCCCTGTCTGTTCTGTAACAGAAAGAGAAAAATACTTCTCTGGTATACATTCTAGAAAACACAGGAATGAAACTATAAAACTAACAACCAAATTGGAATTTCATGGCATATACCATAGAGATACACAAAGATTTATACTCTCTAACCTAGATCAAAATCAGCAAACTATGGCCCATGTCCAAATCAGGACACTACCCACTGTGGTAAACAGAGTGTTAGAATGCGCCCACATGCATTTATTTCATGTTACTAATGTAAAATTAAGTAGTTGAAACAAAGACATACAACCCATGTAACTTGAAATATTTACCGCCCCTATCCTAAAGGCCTGTTAGAGAAAAGAATGAGGAGTCCATGAAGCAAGAAGGGGGAACTGTCTTATTTTTCAGCCTGTGATCTGATCTCTAGGAATGACTTTTTTGTTCACCAATGTTCACAAGAAGTTCCCAGGAGCTGTTGGTTATCACAGCTGTGACATGGTGTGCACTTTTTCTTTTCCAGATCACCATCCACAGGCATAATAGAGACAAAACTTAAAACATTTCACTAACTCAGGTTCCAGGGATGAAATCCAAGCCCATCAGAGTTTAAGGAGAAATGTCTGACGTGGCATATCTAGTGTAGCTTTTGTGCCTTGGTGTATCTCCCACACATTAGTGCTTCTTGGACAGAAGGTTTGGGTATCCCTTCATAGATATTTTACCTCTTAATCTTCAGAACAGTGTTCCAGTGGTCACATTGATTTTCCCAGTTTCTAATGGCATATAGCCAATACCAGTGGGATTTCAGTCTCATAGTAAAATCTAATTTCTCAGAGGAGTGACGGTCAAGGTGGACTACAGCAGAAACCTAGAATCATTTCAATTGCATATGTTAAGAAGACCTCATATTTCTTAATAGAGTAGATTGCAAGTTTATGGTGTTTTTTCACCTCAATTTAGTATACTTTCCTAAAGATATCAAAATGTGATAGCCATCATAGAACACCGAGTCTCCAATATCAGAATTCTCTCCTAAATAACAATTGTACCTTACTGCTTTCCAGTGGTTTTGGAGCATAGGTCTGACCAACAACAGCCCTTTAAGTCAGAAGTCTAATAATAATAATGTAGTCAAAGTGGGGGAAGATGATGCCAACTTAGAAGAACAACTTTATCTGTGGTACACCTAGGAATTTATCATACCTAAAAACAAAAGTATCAAAATACCCTACAAATATATTTCATAAATATGACATTTCTGTAGGAGAATATTCCAGTAAAAAAAATATCTGATGCCTAATGCTAAATCTTTTTTTTTTTTTTTTTTTTTTTTTTTTTTTTTTTTTTTTCTGAAAGTCATGTTTTTTTTTTTGGCCGGGAGAAAACACTGGGTGAGCAACTCTGTAAAATCCCTCTCGAAATGTTTCCTCAGTGTGTCCTTTCCACTCTCCACTGTTGCTAAATGCCTCATCTATTCCCTAAGTTTTTGTCCTTTTCTCCCGCTACCCCTTTCCCTTTCTCTCACTCCTCTTTTCTTCCATTTCCTCATTTGACCCCTCCCCTGCTCACAGTTGTTACACATTATTTCACCCTTCTAAGTATTGTCTTTTTATACTGCAGCCCCTTGGGAATCATTGTCTTTCTCCTTTCTGTTTTGTTTGTTTGTTTGTTTGTTTGTTCGTTTGTTTTGAGATGTTGCTATTGGAATTTTAGAGGTTAGGTCAGCTATTCTGTTTCACAAGTAAATACTCCAACCTTTTTAACATTATTTTTTAGTTGTCAGCAGTATTATCTCATGCATGCTGCATAAATTTCTCTGCTCCATAAACCAAGTCATACAAAGTCTCCTAATTATTTTTAAAAAATGCTGTGCATGAAGAAAGTTTCCAGGGAATCTTAGGAGATTATTTATAAAAATATAAGGA